>JANVCC010000046.1:1590332-1624708 GCA_025345505.1 Todiramphus chloris collaris
TTTACCTGAATGTATGACAGGCTTGTATCATGATGAGACGTAGAACTGTCTTCAAAAACCTCACAGAGCTTCAGTAAAACAGATGGACTGACTTTAAAAATCTCTCTCCAGTCTCTGATTTCTCTACACATACTGTTCTGAGCTGTGACTATAGGCAATTACCTCTTGAAATTGTTGCACCCTCATTTCCCACTCTGCAGACTGGAATTGCACCAATGACATGATTCCTTTTCCAGCTCCATTCTTCACACAGAAGCATGGAGTAAACCTGCATCGTAGCTTCAGTAAGCGACGTATTTTCTTCCTCCTCCTGTTCATCTATATTCTCATTTTTCTAATCGTGAGTTTGTGTGACTCAGGCCAGGACTCTGTCTCTGATTCTACAGTTCAGGCAGACTTCTTCTGTGAGAGGAAGCTCTTTGAGACCAGTGGAATAAGCAAAGCTGTGCACAGCTTCTTCCTGAGTTTGAGGAAAGTTAACCAAATCCATCAGTACTTACTGTCATTGCCACAATTACTGAGTGAAGATTATCTGACTCCAGTGGAGATATGACCTAAATAAAGATCAACGTGTTTCATGCAGTGAGTATAGTTTCTAGGTTTACAGTCAGATACTCAAATGTATGTGACAGTCCAAAAACTTTGAGGGTGTGATCCAGAACCCACTGGAAACATCCAGAACCCTTGGAAACATCAACACGGATTTCAGTGACCTTTATCTTTGTTCTTTCTGCAGTCACCTGACAGGGTACCATAATAAAAATGCAGACCCAAAATGATTGCAGGCTTAGCTCATGCTACCGAATAAAAATAGTTAATTCATACTTGCCTGTAAAGCAACAGGCTCATTATTACTTATGAGTAAACGACTAATGGTAATGACAAAGGTTAACAAGATTCACAAATATGTTTTGCATTCAATTGTTCCCCAAAATATATTTTAAAGATAGCGGTGACTATTTGTTTGTATCCACAATAGTAATTAATTCACAGATTATTTTTTTATCTTCAGGGCATCTTTAATGAGTTCTAATTTTGTCATTTGCAGACTTCACAGAAGCTAGAAATTGCTTCAGCTTTTTGAGAAATTGCTTAATTATGAAAAGTTTTGTTTGCAGCCCAATTGAAATGCTGGTTTCAAGCAAGGTCACATCAGTTCATGGAGAAACTGCATGATCTGTGTAAACTTAATGAATTCAGTACACGCTAATAAACTGCTCAGCATCACGTAGGCTTTCTTTTTTTTTAATTAGATTAAGCTTTCACAACATGAAAAGAACACTCAGTGATTAAAGAGATTAAAAGAAACACTTTTAATGAAGTGTTATATCACTTTATAATAAACTATAAATTAAATATTCAAGAGAGCCATCAGCTTCAGAGCTGTAATTGTTTTGATTAAATATGCAAATTCAAATATGTTTAAATGCAATCGAAAAGGATTTACTAAAGGATGCGGATTTAAAAGTAAAACTAGAAGTAGAGAATCTTTGTTTAGCAAAACACATTTTCCAGATGTGAATGGAATTTGCAGATGTGAATGGAATTTGCTCTATAGAAAGATGAGGGGAAGATTGCTTTAGACATTTGGAAGGGTGTGGGAGTCTCTGCTGCAGCCCAACGGCCGTGCCCCCACTGCCCATAGTGCCCTGGCGCCGGTGGGAAGGCCCGAGTGTGGGGCTGCCTCTGGAGCTTCTGCCACCCCATGGAACTGGACAGGGCTTTGGGCCTTTATTCCTTTAGCAGAGTGGAAGGTGCAGCTGCTCTGTTGTGCCATCACCTGAGATCTCTTCGCAGTTTTATGTCCTCTGCTTTTCTGGCTCTTCCAAGAGCATCTTCTCTGCTTGCGACTTTCTCCCTGGTGAACATAAATTCACACAGATGTAGGGCCACAGTGATAGCTTATGTGTAAATGTGCCTGCAGTAAATTAACAATTAGAAGTGCTTAGAGCTTGAACAAATTCTTCACATAAGTCATAACAAGTGAAGATTTAAAAGTGAGATTCCCCCTAGTTTGATGTTTGTTTTTTTCCAGAATGGATTCTCTGTATTCATTTCATGGTCCTACCATCTCCCGCTTGCTTTGCTGAGTTTAGCCTTTCAGCTCCATGTTAGCCTTGGCACAGCTGCTGCCCCTTTGCACCTTGAGTAGTTTTATGGAATTTTACTGCCTTTTGCTAGTGATGAAGGGACCCTTTCAAGAAGAGGAAGCCCTCTAAGCCCTTCTTGGGGCTATACCAAATATATGAACCTCCTCAGGATATTCAAGAATAAAGAGCCCTTTCTAAGGTCCTCTTGGAAGACAGCACTGAAAACACACTGAACTGGATCCCGAGAGCTCTTTGGAAGGCAAACCCCAGTTGGTGTGTTCTTTTTCTAAATGACTGGTTTTGCAAAGTGAAGCACCAGGACCAGAACCTCGGGAAAGTCCTCAAAAAAAAAGCACATTTTCTGCGTTGCTGGGCCCGCAGCAGTCACGCTAAGTACTCCCAGATATATGCACTCCCTCACACTTGAAAACTTTCTAAGGTCTTTGCCTTCCAGCAAAGCCTGAGACCCACTGGTACAGTTCTGCAATCGTTTATGAAAGTCAGCAAGTTTCTTCCTTGCCGTTCGTGTGAGCAGGTTTGTCATTAAGCATTACTGATTTCACTGACAGTATGCTCAGGGATTTAACGTATTACTTCAAACCATTCCACAGGGTTAAAAAAAGTCTTTGAAGCTCTTTATCTTTAGACTTCCTGCAAAAGTCATGGGTGATAATTTGGAAAAGCTTCCCAGATTTTGAACCTTTGTATTTTTTTGTAGGCATCACATAAACTAACAGTGCTGGAGAACTAGCAAGGTGCTATTCAGTATGGATGAAGCCTGAATAAAGATTACAAGTGACAACAAAAAATAGTTGTGAAGTTCTGAGGAATTGACCCCAATCGCTACTCCTATTTCTTAACTATAAAGACAGTCTCTTGTCTGTAGGAATTTTATTAGAGGAGGAACAGACCACTCTACAAGGCTTCACAACTTCCCTCGGAGTTGAATCTTAGTATTAAAATATTAATTAAAGCTCTAAAAATTGTCTTTGACCAAAAGGTGTTGGCCGAGAGTAATTAACTGATTCTCTCCTATGTGCTTTTGATGTGAGATTTTTACATTTTCAAGATGTCTTGAAAAAACCATCCAGCCATCCACAGTGGCTCCAACCCAACGGTTCAAGTACCATGGAGTGGTTTACATGAGTAAAGGAGATGGGGAGCTGTGAGCGGTCAGGTTCAAATGGACAGTTGGTCTAAGAAGGAATGAGAGAAAGAATGGATGGGTGCTCTTGACCTGGCTACAAGAAATTCCTTTATTTCAAATATAATCAGGGAAGAAAAAAAAAAAAATCAGGGAAGAATGAAAAACCCCTAATGCTTTCTCTATCAGTCAGTTAATCGTGTTAGATTGTTCGGTATTCATATAGCCTGTTCAGTGGAGTGTTTCATGTTTAGTATATGACTAGCAAAGCCCTTCAGTCCTTGACTGGAGATTTTGCAGGTTTTGGGGAGTTGGGGATCCAGAATCCCTTGAGATTCCAGGAGAGTTCCACGTCATTTGAAAAGCCCACCGTGATGCCTACCTACACTTTCCCCCTTTGCCCCGGCCTTTCCCTGAGCACAATGGAATGGTTAGAGAGAAGAACTTTCTCACCGTAGTGCAATCCCACTGGTAAAGAACACGAGTGGGAGAGAAAGGGTTGGTGGCTGGTACCAGATGTGGCATGCTTCTCATGTCTTCCTCTTTAAAAAGTCATTAATTAAAGGACTTTTATTCACCTTGATGTACAGAAACCATTAGTTTGTATCTCTAGTCGAGTTCTGGTGCATGCTAATCGTTTTGCCAGCAACTGCAGGAGATTTTTGCTTAGAAATAATAGGATATGTTTTTGAAGCTGTTTAGTACATTCCAGCTTACCTGGTCTGACAGGATCTCTGATGACAATTCCCTCTTAGCGTTAAGTTTTTAAGTGAATCCGTGGTTCTTGCAGAGCAATTAATTAGTCTTTGGATACAGAACAAAGACTGACAGTGTCTGAGAGAAAGGAGTGGCCACCAGATTTGATTAATTAATGTTTATTCAGGTAGTGGGGTAATTGTTATTTACAAACTATATTACAGACTGTCATCTCAGGATGTTTTTTGAACACACATATGCCTTCATTGTAAAGTCAAATTAGATCTTACTGATTACTGAATCAGTACTGAAATTATAGATGACTCTGCTCTTCAGATTTTCAGATCCTAGAAATTTACTTGGAAATTCAGCTTATTATGGACCACGATTTTTTGGTTCGGTTTACTGCCAAGATTGTATCCTGACCTAACTCCAAAAATCCCACCGAAGATTTGGCGTTTGCGTGTTGGCCTTGGATTGAGGCCATCCCTGCCTAAAAGAGGCAAAGGCAGTGCAGGCAGCACATGCGGGATGTGAATTTTCTTGTCCTAGGCTAAGTCATCACCATCTTTACATCTGCCTTGTCTTTTGTGATACTAATTTAAACAGCGTGAGTGGGTAACCCTGAAACAATTTAGAGCTGGGTGTCAGTGCTGTACTGAGAAATGGTTTGGACTGAAAGCAGGCGTTGTGTGAGCAAAGCCTGATGACACTTCTCATTTAAGCTTTACTAAGAAATGTATCTGAACCATTTAGAATTAAGTGTTTGACAAACTATTTTTTTTGTTAGATCATTAAACTGGATTGCCTATTTATCTTTAGAAAGATAACACACAAGTGTTGTTTCCAGATTTATTCTTGTGCCAGATCAACTGCCCATTTATTTGTATTTATTTATTACCATCTCAAGTTTTGCCCTGATGTTGATAATGGTTCATGTTTATTTACTCTTACGGTTTTCCAAGTTCTGTACACAGAGACATGCTGAAGACTTGTTCAGCTCCCTTCTCGACTGTACAGCAGGTTTGTGGGATAGCTCTGAAAACCAAGGCTCTATCTCTTCTCCCAGCATATGCTGAATGCAATTAGGCACCAGTTCAGAAAAGGGTTTGTAAACATTCTGAATCCATGCCACATTTTCTGGTCTCAGGAGCTGCCAAATGCCTAAATGCTGTATTCAAGCCAGATGTCTAAATATATAAAATGAAGGACTGAACAAAGTGCCTCCTTAGCAGAGCATATGCATATAGGATGGACAGACCTGAGGGGTCTGAGATCAGCTCCAGAACGTGATGTTCTGCCAACCCACATGCCTGGCCACGAGGAGAGAGACCAGAATATGCTCTCCTGGGTGAGCTGTATGGGGAAGGAGCACCCTTGCTCTTGTTTTGCTGGTCTCTTGGTTTGGCAGAGCAAGCCCCCAGAATCTCTGCTAGCAGCGTCACGGGGTGAACCCTGTCACTCGGTGAGTACACCTGCCTCGGGGACACTGAGGGCTTGTTCAGCAGCACCAAGCAGTTTCACCTGAGCAGAATCCACTCAGCTATTACGAGTGGGTGCCTTGAGCTTGATAGCAACTTTACATAATACAAGATACAGAGAAAAAGAGCTTCTGTGTAAAATAATTGGAAGTACTTGCTGTTATGACCGCCATAATGGTTTTCTCTTTTGTTGAAAGCAGAAAGAGAGAAAACCAGAAATAAATGCAATACATATGATCAACATTATGGGCGTTAGCTCAGCTGTGGTAGCGGGCAAAGCTGAAATGCATTTGAGCAGGTACAATGACTGGTGTGATAAATGTATTACCATTTATAAAGCAGTAAGCGTTGAAATTGTTCATAGAATGTTTTCAATAGGCAGTCTTTGTCACTCCTCAAAAGAAATAAACCTCATTCTTTCTGAGCTATGTTTAAAGCAAAGCATAAGATGCATTTATATTCCTGCTCTTCCTAGAACTTGAAACTTCAGTGATCTTAAAGAGCTGGTTGACTTAGTTTCTGTTTGACGTAAGGCTGGAGATCCTGGATAGTGCTGGTATGCACGGAGATGGGTTGTGCACAAAATGACTCCAAGGCATTCAGACTTCAACGCAGACACTGTTGGTTTTGGATGCCCTATAAATAATTTTATTAATAATATTGAGAATAGCTACATTGATCTGGGGAGATTGTGATGAGAGGCTACTGGTAATATAATAATGCTGTAGTAAGTAATATAATAATGCAGTAGTAATAGTTCATGGTAAGGCAAGGGAAGAACTCTCACAACTGCCTAAAAAAACCCTCTGTATAGTAAAATAAGTCTTGAGTGCTTACTCTCTTTGTAACAATCACAAGCATAGAAATAAAATAACTTCAGTGCATTTACTAAGGGACAGCAGTGGTGTAGAGGAGCTTTCACGAGCAGATTGTCTTTTTTTCCTCCTAGGTATGGCAATGTGGAGGAAGTGTTGAGGTTCTACCCTGCTCCAGGATTGCCCACATTGAAAGAGCACATAAACCCTACACAGAAGACCTAACTGCTCACGTCCGGAGAAATGCACTGAGAGTGGCTGAAGTCTGGATGGATGAGTTTAAGAGCCATGTCTATATGGCATGGAACATACCCCAGGAGGTGAGTCACAAAGACCGGTGTTGGAAAGATTTGCCTTTAGATCCTTTTGGGTTTGGTTCCTACGCCGAATTTTTATTTCTCTGCTAGGATTTTGTTATTTGTATACATCCGTGTATGTATTTAGTCTTCCATGTAGGTTAAGATACGCCTACACAGACACACACACATATAAAAATAGATACGTAGTTGTGTCTTATTCTAGAAAACTTTGTCTTCAGGTTCCTTAAAAATCAATTTCTTGTCAAGTTAATCATCCTCACTTATGACTCTTCATGGAAATTTTAATCTAGTAGGTGTAGAAATGTGGAAAAAGGAAGCATCAAATCTATTTTACACATCTTATTTTTAATTTAAGTTTCTTACTTACTGTCAGAGAAAGCTATAATTCCACCAGGTTCATGAGGGGAGTTCTGCCAAGGGGCAAGGGGTGTTGACGTCCATCCATTCAAGTGTGGAGTAATTTTACATCAGAGTAAGGGTAGCTGGTGGATGGCATGACATATTGCAGAATCTAGCTGCAGCTCCCTCCTGGCCTGCTTGTCCAGGTTTCTTTTCCATATGGTTGTCCCACTGTATTGAAAAGATAATGTGGAATGGCTGAGCTGAGAGTTCAGTTCCACATCTGATTTTAGTTGTTCTTCACTTCTCTAGTCAATGGCATTTAATCTGTGAACTGTTAAGAGCTATAGGGCTCTGAGAAGGGTGACTGGACCTACTCTGGGAAATATTTGTGATCCTTGTAGAGTAGGTTATTTCCACCTAGAGGCTGGAAAGCACAGCTGCAGTTGAAGCTGAGGTCTGGCTTACAGTCTGCAGTTCTCATCATTGCAGCAAAAGCAAATATTCTAGACATAATAAATGAACTTTGACAATTTATATTTTCTTTAATAAAAAACTGTAAAATCTGACTGATTTTGCAACTGCTCAGAGAAAATGGTTTTGCTGCCATTTCTGATTTGAGAAATAAAATGCTGTACTTTTTCTTTAGTTTAATAAGGCAAAAAGGTTATAAACCAAAACTCAGCTAAATATACAAATGATGGTGTTGATTCAGCTGCTTTCTCTGTTTTCCTTCATCTCTCACAATTAAAACTAGGTAATTTTGGCAAAGTGGAGAAGTCATAGACCTATTTTTCAGTTTGCAGAATTAGCCACATAATATACCATGAAAGCACCAGGAAATAAATCCTTACTGACCTGGTATAAAGAAAGGACCTTTCTGGAAGTTAGCCCCCTGTTCAGAGAATCCAAGCTGCCCTCGCTGCTTTGCGCAGCCACGCAGCAGTGCATCGAGGATAAAGGCATTCCTGCAAGAGAGGGGAGCTTATTTTACAGTAAAACAATCTCAATTTCATTTTATTTGTGATTAACCCAATAGATTTACATTTCAGTTTCCATTTTTTTAGTGTTCCTTATTTTCCTGATCTTCATTGATTGATCAAGTTTCAACTTTTTACCTTGCAAACGTGGCCTTAACACAAAACTTAGAAATGCCTTTTGCTAACCAGGATAGGCAGCACTATATGTGCATCTGGTAATACCCATCCAGATGTGATGGTGATCGAGCTGCATCTTGTGCAAAGTTGAGATTTGAATGCAGTGTGGAAATCAAATTCAGAAATACTAAGATAAGCTGTTATTATTACTTGTTAAATGGAAATTTCTAAGTAATAATAACATGGTTTTGACTGTGCTGATAGACCAGGAAAAAAATAAGCCTGTTATAATATATGTTAAAACTCATTTATTAAACAAAGGAAACAAATATAAAACAAAGGACAAATAAATGCAGTGTGTGGATTGAATTAATTTCTCCAGGTCACAAAGTGCACCAAGGTGTTTCCATGGTAGATCTTCTACTGCCAAAACTGATTTTGTTTATAGTTTTGAAGAGGAACAACAAGTTTTATTACCATTTCAGTCTCCAGCCATTTTCCCACCACAAGTGTGCTAATCGTGGCGCAGACCTGCTCGAGTAAGTCACAGTGCAGATTCTCTGCATCCTCACTACGGCTGCTGCTCTCAGACTTAAAAGCTGGAAATGGCTGGGTGCTGAATCAGCTTTCAGTAGTGATGGCTTCTGCAGTGTAGCGAGATGCCTCTGTTGCAGGGATGAATCTGTTGCCATGTGTGTGTATGGCACCTTCATTTGTATTTCTCACTGCTGTAGAAAACCATATAAATACACACATGCCCTCATTGAAAATATCCTGGGAAACAGGGCTGTAAAGCCTCAACTACAGAGTAATTGCTACAGGATATTCAGACACCTCTGTGACCATCACATGGGGTCTGTGACTTAGAGCTGGGTACATTCCTGTGTTTTCACCCAGCTTCCTTCTTTTCCACGTGGATCTGAGAAGAGTGCTGGGGCTCTGCTTTGCTCTGACAGTCTGACAGGCATTCAAGTGTCCCAAATCACTCGTGCAATTTGAAGCTGTTCTGAGCACCTCTGTGTTCATTGTGAGAAGCCTGGTGCCAAAAGTCAGGGCTCTGCAGACGTGGGATCCTTCCTCCCTTCCCCTTCCCTTTCCTTTCCCTCCCCTTTCCCTTCCCTCCCTTCCTTCCCATGCTAAACTTTGCAAGTACTGAACTGACTGTAGAGCATCAGGAACCAAGTATGTGTATAAGGAAATCTTCTGGCCTTTTCAGGGAAAGATACAAAATACAGGACAAAATTACGCTCCCAAGCGCTGTAATTGAATCGGGCAGTATAAAGAAAACCTCCATCTGTACTGGCAGTCCGCTTTTATACATCAAAAGCTTAGAAGCAGTGCAGTCTCTGGTTGGTAGAGAAACATCAGTAGAAAGAGGGAGTATTCAACCTCAATAGCTACTTAAAGCTTGCGGGACGCTTGTAATACAGACTTCCAATAGGCAGGGGGCAAAGAGATGGTGGGTGAGAAAGGCTGGCGATGGACTAAGTTAAATTTAGGTATCAGACTGGATGACAGTATTTGTTTCATCTTTGCTTGCCTCAAATTAAAGGTGAAATACCAAAGAGGGGCAATTTTCAAATCAAACCTAGCTTCAAGTTAGGCAGAAAGACGATACATCATTGTGAGAGATGTGCAGAGAGGACAGACGGGTAGCGTGGCCAAATACCCTCACACAAGTGGGTAACTACAGGAGTAATCCTCTGCCTGGAAGCTGATGAAATAGTGCCCTGGTAATGGACTGTGTAGGTAACAGAACAGTGTTCAGTTACGACAGGGGGACTTGCCATGAGACACATTATTCCAAAGTGTTAACTGCAGGACCTGTTTTTTCCATGGAAGAATTCCCAGATCTCTGAGAAGCCCCGTAGTCAGATGTTTACAAAGGTGTTAGTCTTTGAAAACTAATAATAATTTATAAAGGAGTCAGACTCACTCAGCAGCATGCTGTGACTGCCCTCTTAGGATGTCAGGGGTGGCTTGGAACTGCCGAGGGCTTTAAACGTGGATCTCAGATACCATGGCGATTCCTGCATCAGAACTGCTTAGATTCAGAAAAGGTCTTAAAACCCAAAGAAAACAGTTTTCAAGTCCCAAAAGCGAGGGCTCTGCTTTCTATGTGTCCTCCCCTATGGTTTTGCGTTTGGGATTTTCTTTAACTCCCATATGTTCTCAGCTTTGGGGACTACACTGAACTGTCGCTGATGATAAAGCCAGCATGCTACACGTGAGCTGTTTTCGTTCTGCACCTGCCATGGGAGGATGTGATCACTGACACCCCAGATGCTCTTTCTTACCTTACACAATGAACTGTGAGGAAAGAAGCATTGGTGCCTGCAGGGTTGCATGAGAAAGGAGTTAGGATGCACTGGACCCGTTTAGTACTGGGTGCTGGAAGTGGAATGTCTGTGTGCTGGCATCCTCCTTCGCCTTCACACGAGTGGCAGATACAGTGGCAAGTACAAATGCAGCCAGAGTGGTGCCTGAGTGGGATTTGTCCATGGGATCAATTGTCTTACAGCACCCTACAACATGTTCCTTTGTCTATCTACTTGCTAGGAAAGTCAGGAAAAATGATGGCATAGGGATTATTTCCACATAAAGTTTTATGAATTATGTAGGGCTGGAGGGCAGTCATCATTTTTAAGGATTAACTTAAGTTATGCCTGTTTATGCCAGACCTCAGTTTCCTACCTTTCACATCACTAATGTGGAAGTCAGTTTTACTTTAGTTAGAAAATGCTTCCATAAGAAAATATACTTTTTCCAGATCAACATTATTTCAGTGCTTTGGGATGTAAGAAGCAGCTGCTACTTCAGCAGCTCACAGACCTGGGTACTTATAATGCTGCCTTTTTCATGTGTAACTAAGAAAATTCACTGCTTCCAGTGTTACTTTTAAATCAGGTCTGGTGGCTGACAAAATCTTTGGGGCATTTATGGCCCAGTAAAGGCTGCTGTTTAAGTAGATAGATTATAGGATTTCCCTATGAACATTTATTTATCCTGTACTTCGTTCTGAGGCTGAAGTGGTAGAGCACAGCATGGAGCAAACTGTCTCACTTTACTTCCTGTCAAAGAGCAGCCATGGATTTGCACTTAAGATCCCTCTCTGAAAAATTTCTGCTGCCTGATTTTAATGTGATAAATTATTGATTTTTACATACAGGGACTTTATGACACACTTTATGATCCACTCTTACGATAAGTAGAAATTAGGTTAGCCAGAAATGTAAAGGAGAATAAAAATTAGAGGAGAGAATATTCTGCAATTGCTTTTAGCAAAAATAGCAACTTGTCTTTCTGCGTTACAAGAGAAATTTAATAAGTGATATTTCAGAAAGATGAGCACACCTTCTGCTCTTTGCAGGGAAGCAGTAAACCTGGGCTTCAGAAGTGGCCATAAAGTGTCCTATGCTAAAGGAACAGTGGGACAGCACAGCCAGGCTGTTTCGAGGGCAACTTGCTACTCCCTGCCAATTGCTTTTGGATTTGGGGAGTGCTGGGAAATCAGAGAACAACAGCAGTGCTCATTGGGAGCCAGCTCTAAACCCCCCTGACATCAACAGGAGTCGCTCCACTGGCCACAGCAGCCTTGGAAAGAGACCCCCCATGGTGACCCGTGTCCTATTTAACTGGGCTGCTCCCGCAGCATGTGTGGCTAACAGACTCACTCTGCAACCAAAAGCTGGTCATGATCCTAGGTCATCATCTTCTTCGCAACAAGGGAGATGATTAATTTACACAGAAGTGTATCACATGTCTTGTCTGCTTTTTCTGTCCTTTGTTTTATGTGCAGGACTCCGGCATTGATATTGGTGATATTTCTGAGCGGAAGGCCTTGAGGAAAAAGCTCCAGTGCAAGACCTTTAGGTGGTATCTCGTCAGCGTATATCCAGAAATGAGAATGTATTCGGATACTGTCGCCTATGGGGTGGTAAGGATCTTCTTTACACTTCCCATTCTGAACAGGTAGGGGGGAAAGGTGGAATTCATGATGACAGTGCCTGGTGCTAAGCAGAAGAATCAGATAAACCTGAAGTAACTAGTTAAAGAATTTGTTAGACCGTTAGATGACAGAGCAAGCTGCTCTGCTGGAGTTTATGCTGAGGTACTCTGACCATTATCTTCCTCCCTGATTTTTTGTTTGTTGGTTTCCTGGCTTGCATTCCACTCAGAGATATGCAAGGCATGATTTTTTAGAGACACTGGAGCTGTCTGACGGAAGGGTTTTGGCAGCAGGTGAATTAACAAAACGGGCTTCAGTATTTCAACTTCAAGCTTCTTAGATCTTGTAACCAGATCTTAATTTAGAACCTCAAATGCTTGTTTTTGGGATCATCATCATGATCATTACTTGTGTGATAGTAGTACCCTTGTCTACGTTGAAATCACAGTTTAGTTGTACTGTGCTAATCAAAGCAGAGACAGTTCTCGGCCCTAGGAAAACAGCCAGCTAAAGAGTGTGCATGGCCAGGATGATGAGCATAGTAAGTTAATACAGTCCCATCATAAGCTAGTAGAGCAATCCAAAGATTGTTTCTTGTGAATTGAATTTGCCTCTCTGCATGCAAGGATGTAGGCATCTGCGGTGTCACCACCCATATTTATTACCCGTACTTATTTCCCAAACCCTAAATTTCCTCCTGTACTGTGAGAGTTGAGAAAATAGTTTTATCATTTGTGTCTCCTTGATGCCATGGCATATAGCCAGGGGTAGGGCCGGTGGCAGAGGAAATGTTTGGGAACCAAAGTTCTTTCTGAACTCTGCAGTACCCTTAGAGCTAGGAGAAGGCGATGTCTGCGGGCCAGAAGCTGCTGTATCTGGTGTAAGGACTGGATCCCCGAGTTCAGCCTGACGTTTGAGATGATTTTGCAAATTCAGAATTTCAGTAGTCTGGTTGATCTCTGTATTCTGTAAGGCTCCAAGTATGAAAGGGAGCAAATGGCAGTATTGACTAATTAGTTCTGGTTTTCAGCCTGGGGCTTGGCAATCTGGTTGTATTTTGGGTTGTAATTAAGTCTTCACAGTCTAAACCTTCATTACCCAAGTTAATTGTTGGTTGCCGCAAAGCCATGAGAGTTTGGAAAGAAGGGATGGTCCCGAAGAGTCTGGGCCTCAGATTTTGGAGCAGCATTATTAGTTAACAGTCCAGTGGCTTTTTTGGGTTCCTCTTTTCTGTAGGGATCACTTCACTACAGAATCCTCTGAAGTTAATTGTAGAGTTGTGATTAGGAGAAGAGTTCGAGAAATTAAATCTGAAGAGCTCATTTTATTTTTCCCTTTTCAAGGTTCACAAAAGGAGGACTGGTGTTAAAAGGAATATACTGGTTTGTCTCTTTTCTGCAGTGCCTGATCACCAGACAGCTGCTGTTAGGGTTAAGGTCACGTTTCTTTTTAGAGCTTGGGACTCTGAAGTCTCTGTACGTATTTTACTGCTGGGTCAGCACCCTCAGCTACATCATGTACTGATGTTGCTCAAGGCAGATTTTTTTGCTCCCTCTATGATGAGGAAGAGGGTCTGAAAAGCTGAAGGTAGTGGTGGTTGAAGGCATGAATTAATAAGGCTGATGTTTATCATTGATTTGGATAGAGTGGTACCTAACATCTGATTATGGTTAGAGTCATGGCTGTGGTTCACATTTATGGCTAAGAAATGCAAAGCTTTGAGAGAGGACACGTTTAATTCCAGCAGCTTGGAGCCAAGAATAAGGCCAGCAGCGATGCCTAATGCATACTTTGTCTCTAATGGTAGCATTTGCCCTGCCTGGTACTGAATTTAAAGTCAGGTTTGGAGTTGGAAATCTTGTAGAAACGAGTTTGTGGCTGCCCTGTGTTCAGCTGGGATAGGGTTCAATTGGACAAGAAGCCATGAGGTGGCAGAGCTGGGACAGCTGACCTGAACTAGCCAAGGGGCTGTGTGGTGCCATGTGCCATCGTGGTCATGCTCAGTGTACAGCTCAGCAATGGGCCGAGCGTCAGGCTCTGGGTGGTGAGCAACTGCATCATGCATCACTCGCTTTCTGTATTCTTTTATGACTATTAGTGTTGTTTCCTTTTTCTTGTGTAGCCCTATTAAACTGTCCACACAAGGTATTACCTTGTTCTTCCAATCTCCCCACCCCCCCCAGGGTGGGGGATGAGTGAGGGAGCCGCAGCTTGGTGCTTTGCTGCCAGCTGGGCTTAAACCACAGCGGTGCTTTTTCTGTGAGTCAGTGCAGCCTCTGGCTTGTCCGCGCTTCTTACGTACTAGTGCTCATCTAGGCTCCCTTTCTAAGCACATCCAGTGGTTTTCCTCCAAGGAGACCCTTGGACACAGTTGACAGGACTGCTCAGTTAACCACAGATGGTTGCAAACCACATCACCTCTTCACTCCCTCCACCAGACAGTTCTCTCGTGTTCTCTGATCTCGTACCACTGAACGCCTTGATCCGTGCCCGTGGGTATGCAATCGACATCTTTGGCCTCACTAAAGAGGCCAGAAAATTCTGTCTCAGCATCACACAGGTACTATAGGGCTTTGTGATGAACAGGGCCAAGTCCTCTGCAGTCCGTTCGTGTCTAGCCCGGAGTGATGCAGGGAAAAGCCAGCGCCTGCCCATCGGCCACAAGCCTTTCAAGTGTCAGCAGAAAGGATGGGTTTGAATTGTTTCCATAAATCAGAGACTCTCTTGAATCATTCTGAAAAACTGTTCAATTACAGGGTACTGTGCTATGTTTGAAACTCCTTCCAAAAGATAAACTGTGTCTTTAGTCTGCAGGATTCATTAGACGTAATATTTTTTAAATGTGTATCAAAAATGATTGCTATCTCTGAAGGCTTTTTGAAATCTACCACCCCTGAAACCTTGTGAAACATCACTGAAATCAGTAGTGTTAGATTATCTACAGGGAAGAATTTAGTCCAGGTGCTTTCTTTTCACTGTCTTCACTGCAACAAGTATTTTTAATTTTGCATACTTCCTTGCTCAACTATGTACAATTATTTTGCAAAGAAAAGAAAGTAATCACACTATCTTCTTCTCGCGTAAGACTTGGTTGATTTCTCTTTCTTTCTGTTTGTTTTAGCTGCAGAATTCCCTGAAAAGTGATTTGTGTCTTGATCAAGGGCCAGACACAGAGAATATTCCCATCATGTATATCTGCCATGGAATGACACCACAGGTTAGTTTGTCTGATGATCTCTGATGTTGCTGCTGCTTTTTAGTAGACCGTGTAGGAGAAACCATCTTGTACCTGTCACTGCTGTCTTGCAACAGTACCTCTGTAAGCTGCTCAGTAGCTCTCGTTTAGGAAGCTAGGACATTATTTCTGCCGTAAATTGAGAATCACTGTTACATTAGTGCTTTGACAACAAAGTTTGTTTATTCATTTTGAAAGAATTGAAGGAATACAAGAGTCAGCACTGACCCAGATTTGTTGATAAAAGCTTTCATTTCTGTCTTTAACTGTGCATGTCATCTGTCTGAAACAATGAATTTTAATACATTTTACATACATACATACATACATATGTATGCTCATGGTTTATTTATACATTATCTAAAGCAATATCTTTTTTTACTTGATGTTTTTACCACCTCATTTTCACAAGTCTGAAATGTGCAGCCACCTTCTCCACACCATACAGCTACGTCAACTTCCAAACCCTGTTCTTGTGAAAGCCCTTCTTTTAAAGCTCTGGTATTTTCTTTCTCTCCTGTTGTCCTTTTACTCTGGTGTGTGCCAAAGACTCAAATTACCAGAACATTTTCATTTTCTTACACAACAGCTGGATTTATTAACTTGGCAAACAAGAGGGTTAAGACCTCGTATCTCGACAAGTGGCTAGGTATATGGGCATAGGTGAAAGTGGGTTTAGACAAATCTTGGCAATAAAAACAAAATTACATGGTCTAAAACATGCTTGTCAAAGACCAATGTGGAGATGATCTAACTCTGAAAAGTAAGCAAAAGTCATGTAAAGGAAATGGATGTATTTATGGGAGTGAGTGGAGAAACTGGCAAAGCCCTCCAGTTGGAATATTTTTTCCTCTGGATACCTCTTCTATTTGCTTTCTCGCAAGGACCCTATTATGTGCCACTCAAGTTCTGGAAATTGCGTTTACTCTTGGAATTGTCAGTTATGTGATTTGACTATAAAGCAAATGAATCCTCCTGGTATGTCAGAAATGAACTGAGAGCAAGAAGAGAGTCACTCTCGTCCTCCATACCTGCATTCCATAGTGAGTCTGGTGAAACGCAAACAGGCTTCTGTACTTCCTTGCCAAGTTCCATGTGCTGCAACTGTGTTCTGTGCTGGCTTCTTTCACTGAGGACTTTTAGTATTGATCGCTGGTGGCACCATGCTTGAGTCAATTATGAATGATGAAGACAAAAATACCTGCAAGTCCTATCCATCAGCCTGGCTCCCTCCACGGTCTGTGGCTTATTTGTCCCATAATGGTGTGATAACCACTTCTTGCCTGCAGGAGGTTTATGAGCCAGTCCTGGTGTTCACTGGGGAGCTGTGTCACTCCGTCAGCCAGAGCCATTGCTCTTCATCTTCTGGGAGGGCGACAGACCTCTCTCCTGGCACATCGTCTGTTGTAACAACACGCTGCAGGCACGGCCGGAAATTGTAATTAGAAATTTTAATTATAGTTAAGAGACAAACAACAACAAGAAGTCACTTCAATTAGCACAGTTCAGTATTCACCAGATCAAAACCCACCTTTGAATGTCAGCGGAAGTTCTGTATAAATGAGATAGCAGCAAATAAATGACAGAGGGAAAAGAGGCAAGGGAAACTTTTCTTTACAAGATTCTGCTCCTTTCCTAATTACAATGCTGGAGCAGACTTCCTCTGTGCAAGGGATTACAACATTAACAGGGAAGGCGCTACCAGACGTTATTTGGCACGCTTGGATGAGATTTCCGTTGCTCATACGGCATGTCTTGCTTAAACAGAGCTGCAGCCATTCCCATTTCTTCTACGATAGTCAAAATATTTGAATAAATATTCCTTTTAATCTTAGTGAATTCACCAGTAACCACAAAGGGTATTGGTGAGATCCTAGTTTGGCTCTGGTAGTGGCAAAAAACTATATAAAGGGGTGATTTTGCCCACCTGGAAGTCCTTACTGAAATAGATGCATCAAAAAGATTAGTCCCCTGATTCAGGACTGATTGCTGACCGAGGGCTTTGGTGATGCTGTTCCTAGCTCTGGTGCAAAGGTTTACTCTTGCAGCTACATCATTTACAGTTCTAGAGCTCACACCATGGAGAGATTTGCAGTTGCCTCTGGATGTGCATTAGTGTGTCTGGCTGCCAGGAACCATGCCCTGGCAGGCAGTTTCAGTTGCTGTTGTTAGTTTCTGCTGCAGCTTCTCCTCTAAACGGAGTTCCTTTTTATTTTTTTTCTGCTAACCTCTTCCAGATGCTTTTGAATTATTTTTTTCTGCATGGGAATGGCTTAGATGAGGCGTTTGACATGAAGTAATAGTTTCAAAATTCTGTTTTAGACTGTTTTATACAAGAAAGAAATCATTGAAGTCAGCAGAAAGGGAACTGTGTATCTGACATTAAAAATCCATGCTCCATCTTTTGCAGACAATATAGAGAATGTCACGTGTCACTTCCTCATTAAAAGCAGCAGTAAATGGCACGGAAATGTCCTCAAATATTGCAATTAAATGATCAGAAATAATTTCCCCTGTGGTGATTCATTTTAAATAGAAATCAGAATTAGTGATGGTAAGACGTCTGTGACTCAGATTCCCCAACCTTTCAGCAGTCCACTCCACATGTCTACTGTCACTAACATGAGCATATTCCGTGCTCATTCCTGCGCTTTGTAACTGCCTTTATTTTGTCGTGCTGCTCTACAAGTAGAGAAACTGATGCAAATCTTACATCTGGTTAACTAGTAGGATGGAATGGAAAATCAGTACATAAGCTGTCGGTTTCCTCAGCACTTTTGGTGTGCTGGTGGGAGATGGTTTGGAATGGGCTTTTGGTGCATGGCTTAGCCTGTCGCGTCAGCACTGCCAGCTGAACAAAACTGTTAAAGTAGCTAACACAGTACACACAACATGGTAAAATACTTAGCAGCAGTTAAAAGAGGTTCCTCCTGTTCAGTGGTGATAGGCATCATGCTGCTTTAATTGCCCAAGAGCAGCTCGGAGGCAAAGAACAACAGCCCACAGTTGTTCTTGGCCCAAACACTACCCTGGAGGACACAGTCCCCCCGTCAGTGGAACTGGGAAAACTGGGAGGTGAGGTGGACTGGCAGTAAGGGAGAAAGTGAGAGGAGATAAATGGAAAGAAGGGACAACAGAAGAACAGTAGTGGCAAACCAGTACTAAACATAAAGTTTGTGTGAGGTTGTGAGGGGTTTGTTGGGGTTTTCAAGTGGTTTGTGCAGGAAAGGTTAAAGGTTCTGGTTTAGTTCTTGAACTTGTTGAAGCAAAGCTACAATTCAGTTGTATGTTTGGGCCTCGCAGGGTCTACTTCTAGCAGTGTCCTCATTTTGTATGGAAGAGGTGGTTGCTGGTAGCTGCCCTAAGGCCTGGCTGCGGTCCCTGGCTAAGTCGGGGCCCTGCCTGAGCCCGGCTGTGTGCTGCTGCTGAGGACTGCTGTTTAAGCAGGCCTGTCATCTGGAGGGCAGACTGATGACAGCCTATCGCTTGCATTAAAACTACTCCTGAGTGATAATTTGGAAGATTCTTTGCCGAAACACTACGTTATGAGAGACTTGATAACTACTTTGTAATAAACAAGTACCATCAGTCAATTAAGTGGTATTTTAAGTACAGATGTACTTTGAAAAGTGCTTGTGATTGAGGAGATAATGGCTAGGTCTGTATTCTGTTGTTCAATAGCTTCTGGCTCATACATGTCTCAATTTTTAAGCAGTTAAACCACGAAGCTCATCCAGGGATGTGAAAGTCAATACAAAGCACTTGCATTTTGAGGAATTCAGGTTGAGGACCAGAGTCAGAAGATTAGATTGGGAGAATCGCTAGAAAAGAAATGTAGGTGAAGGGGGACCTGTTCATATTCTTTCATATTTGTATGAACTGACACTGGGAAACAAATGACTACAGCCCTATCTGATATTAATTACCACAGGCAATAAAAGGAAGCCGGGCCAACAAGTAGAGCTGCATCAGTTTACACTGTATGAGACTTCTGGCCTGAAAGCTTCATGTCATATTCTGAGCACAGGTTGTGAAGTACTTGAAACAGCAGTTGAAAAAATCTCATGAAATCCTAAAAACTCTCTGTATGACCTCTGAGTGCTCCTTTTTAAATGTTCTTTGTATATATTTTTGTTAAAACTATTTTTTCTTCAATGAAACATCTTAGCATGGTGGTTGTCCATAAAGGTATGGCATGCTTTCTGGGAGCACGGGTACTGCCACAATAAATGCTCCTGGCACTGGAATAGCTGCTGTTCCTCAGTTCAGGGAAGGTCCAAGTAATCAACAACGAAGTTACAAAGTTAGTGAAACTGCCTAGCAAAGAGAGTTAGGAGCATTACTGAATTCTAATTATTATTTTAAACATCTTTCGTAAAGGGCCTGCTTCCTATGGCAATTAATGCCTTAAATAAGGCATTCCTGCTGAGTATTTTATTGAGGCTATTTGTATTTCTGTTAATTTCTCTCAGTGAATAAATCCTGGGTTTGATTATATTGAAGGTAATAGAAACTCTGACGTTGTTTGCAATGGAAGCAAAATCTGGTGTTAACGTTTTTTGCAGTCCTTTTCAAAGTAGATTTTTTTTTCCTCCTGTACTCCTGAGAAGCTAAACCCAGTGAACACTTCTTTAGAGCTGCAGCCTCTTTAGAGTATCTGCATCAGGAATGTACCCTAGAACGGGTGAGTCAGGGGGCTACACAGATCTTCAGAGGTTTCCAAAAGCACCAGTCCTTCCTTGGCCTAGCACAGGCAGTACAGCACTTTCTTCTTGGGGATGTGCTGTGGATGAAGGCTGTTAGATTATCATTTCACATTGTATATATATATTTTTTTTTAAATTATGTTCCTTAAGTTTGATTTTGGCCAAATTCTCATTACTTATTTCAGTGCAGGGTTTCAGAGAGAGCATCCGTTAACCTGATTTCTAGTTTTGGAGCAAATTTTGTATGGAACCATTTGCCATGAGTAAATTATTTCTGTACTTGTTTTGGTACTTTGATTCAAGAAGCTTTCTGTTGATACAGAAAATATGACTATTAGTCTGCTGTATGGTTTACCTCATTCAAATTCACTACTACTTGGTCAGAGAGATTCTCTGAAACAGAAGACAGCTGTTCATAGATCTGATCACTAGGCCCATTGAGCATGGACTGGCGAGTGATTTGTAGATTATATTCTACATCTGACCATGGGTGGTTGTGATAGAAGAAGCAAGGACTAACCTATCTCTTCATTTCAGGAACGTATCAGACATAATGAATGTCATTCTCTGTTCACAGGTAAAAGACACTTGAATTCAAAAGAACGAGCACAATAGGTCCTTCTGCAGGTTTAAGTTCTAGGACAGGTCTTTTGTGTGTTCCACTTCACTGATGAAAAACAAAAGCAAAGAAAAAAGGGTGTACAACTGCATTAATCTGGATCAGAGGAAATACTTTATATCACTCAATTTAGAAATAATGGAATGGATATCACTGCTTATTTATTTGTGTGTTTGAAACAATGAAGTGTTAAAACATTGTGGGTGCCTGTGGGATTGAGAGAACTGATCGCTTAGAATTGAATCTCCAGCCACGGCAAAATGGAAAAGTTGCAAAGCAATCCTTTTTTTTTCCTAAGAGCAACATTGATTTTCTCATTTGGGAGTGTATAGCGTTGATGTATTCTTGCAGAAATGGTTTTGTTTTAAAGAAAATTTTTCTCTGTTTCCATAGGATGGACTAGAATTAAAAGACTCACAAATATCTTAGATGCTTCTGAAATCTATATTCTTCCCTAGTGTACAGGATCACTGCTGCGGGTGAGCATGAATAATGAGAAAGGAAAATACTACTATGAGCTGAAACCAGTGATCTGGCTAAAGTAGTAATCTTGACATTCAGGTTCCAGGACCTGAGCTGAAGTTAAAAAGCAAGAATTCAAAAGGCAGTTCAATTCTTTTGAGCGCTATGAATATTTAGGATCAGAAGAAAGAACATTAAGAATGTGAATTACTTGAAAACTTAGAGCTAAGAAGTCTCTAAGAAAACAAAGGTGTTTTTTAATGAGTATCAGCTAATCAATAAGCATTTTTCTGACTGAGAAATGAGTGCTTGTTCTATGCAGGTAAATGCAGCAGAAGAGTCAAAGATGACTTGGCCAGTGTCACATGTGCTGTGTCAAATAAAACCCCTAACCACAAAATATAATGGGAATAACTATAGTTGTCTGTAATATGCTGTTCAGCCATCCGTTCTCCTCAATAAAAGGGAAATGCTCATCTCAGGGAATGGATAAGAGTTCTTTTAATACAGCTGTGCTATTTAATATTTTACAGCAGAGATACTGGTGCAATTTTACATACATTACAAGATGAGCTGAAAAGGTACAGAAGCAGAAGTCGACCTTTAATGGGAGGAAAGATTGCAAATGCTGGTCAGAAAGGGACTCGGAAAGGACTATCAAAGATGTTCAGTTAGAAAGCTTTTGCTACTAGAACAGGATTTCCATAGAGATAATAGAAACTGCAACTGGCAAAAATTCTGATGTAATTTACCTAGACTTGATAAAATTAGCTTTCATCACATTACTGTAGAAGAGGATAATGCATCACGTCAGCAATAAATAGTAGTAAGCAAACTTCTGGAGAGCACCGAGAAGTAAAAGGATGTCAGTGCACAGAAACAGGGGCAGTAATGAATTAACGCCTCTGCTCTCTGTTGCTGCACACAGCCCACAGAGCTGGGCCTTTGCAGTTGGGTGCTTTTTACAGGAGGTTCTTTCCAGACTTTTTAAAAATAATAACTCATGAAGTATTTTCACTTAATGTTTTGTGTATCGTGTTATGGGTACCTTGCACGTTTTCTGCAATGCTTTAACATCTGTACTTGCCTCCCAGCCCCTGGGTTATCCTCTTCATCTTCATTCTGTTGCCTCTCTATATGACTCAATCCTACTTTAAGCATCATTATCATCTTTCTTGGTTATCTTGTCCACTGTTGATAGGGCTGTTACTGCTATAGGAGGAGAGGGACAAATATCTGCTGTCTCTACAGTCTGACTAGAAACTATTGATTCAGCATTTTGTTAAATAGGTGAGGCTGATGCAGGAAAAAAACATAAGTGGAGTATCAAAGGAGGGGGTTTTCAGGCTATTTAAAGTTAACTTTTGATTTCTTTTCATTTTTGTAAGATTCAAGTCACAGCTACTGAGCTTGTGATGGTCACTCTAAGAACTTTTCTCCCTAGTTCACATTTTAAGGCAATTTGCCTGTAATAAAAAAAACCTGCAGTGTAAATGTAATTGAAACAAACCGTTGTAAGCAAGTGCAGTGCCTAAGAATTTTAAATTATCAGGTCATTTCAAGCTCCCACGCTGTGTTTTAATTTAGAAGAGATGAGAGCTGTTAGCCTGAATAATATACAATAGTTAAACCTGTTCTCATGTGGGAAATAAAAATGCACATACATTGCAGGCTTTTTTTTTCCCCCTTGTATTAAGAGTATGTAGTTTCCTGTATGGATAATTTTGACCAAAAGGATTTCAACAAGTTAAAGCATCAAAATATTTGAAAACACGCAGGGGAAATATTGCTGAGATGATAAAGCTGGCACTGGATTTTGGATTTGGTTCCTGTGCTTTTCATGTTGGACACGAAGCTGATTGCAGGTAGTGCTGCCTTTGGCACTCAGTTCAGTTCAGGGCCGTGGGCATACAACAGTCTGTTAGGGGAGCTGCTGCCAAAGGGCTTTGGAGCCAACACCACCAAAGTACACTGGCTTCTTTGGTTTTGAAGCTGCAGACTTTTGCAGTGGTTGGCTGAAACACTGATCTAGGAGCCTAAAGTTGGCCTACTCAGAGCTCTCGCTCAAGTGCTCTGCAAATGAGCCCTGCTAGTATGGAGTGATGAGTGGTGTTCCTCACCGTGGGCACTAGACCCAAGGAAGGTCACTAAGGGCCGCCACACAGGGACCCAGTATCTTCAGAAAGGTGTATTGCTTCTAGCTCAGCAGCAGTCAAGTGGTGTTTGCTGGTGTGAGGGCAGCAGACATAGAATCGTAGAATCATTATGGTTGGAAAGAACCTCTAGGATCATCAAGTCCAATTTTCATCCCAACATCTCCCTAACCACAAGACCATAGCCTCAAGTGCTACATCTACTTGTTTTTTGAACCCCTCCAGGGCTGGTGACTCCACCCCCTCCCCAGGCAGCCTGTTCCACTGCCCAACCACTCTCAGGAAAGAACTTCTTTCTACTATCCAATCTAAACCTCCCCTGGTAGCCTTGTAGCTACCAAGGCTGTAAGCCCCTCATGATCTCTTCCAGCCGGGTGGTGCTGGGCAGGGGCAGCACCCATGGTGGGGAGCTCCCTGACAGGCACGCGCTGCTTTCACAGGGGCTGGCTTTCTGCTCCTGCTGCCCGGACAGAACGACTCCTCTTAGGTCTTGTTTGCGCTAGAGCATTGTTGTCACCAGCCGGGCAGCTGGGAACTCCAGAGGCTGTACCTGCTGTCCCCATTGTGATGGCGGCAGTGCTCTCCGGCCTTGGACACAATGTGAATGCTGACGAGTCTGCTCCAAGCACTTGGTTAGATCTCAATCACTTCAGTGACACTTCACAAGTGTCACAAAACTGTGGTGACTGGCTGTGGTGAGGCCACATGCCCACAGTCCACAGGCTACTTCAGTGTTCACCTGAAATATTTTTTTAGGAGTGACAGTAACTTCCCATGTTCTGTGGAAAATCTTTCTCTGCCAGGTGCCATACATGTAACAGTTTCCGTACCTCAGCTGATTTTCATCTCGAAAAATAGATAGTACAGTTGCCATGTTGAAAATGTTTTTAATTAATGCTTTTGGAGAAAGAAAGCAGCTGTGTTGGGTACCTGCACTGTCTTATTATCTAATACTATTTAAGCATTTCACATTTTGTAAGTGCATTAATTTGAAATAGATCAGAGTTGCATTTTGTGTAGCAATTACTAGAGCTATCCACACTTTAAAGATGTCTTTTCTCATTGCAAATTGGCATTTCAATCAGCAGTTTTTAAAACCAATTGTCACTTACAATATAAATTCAGCATAAAACCCACATAGTTATTGGAACACGTGTACGGCACTTGGAGATTGATGTTGTAGTAATTGCCAGATGGTTGTCAATTTAAACATCCTTTTGATGGATGTTATACTGTCTTGTTTGTTACTTCATCAGAGTTAAAGTTCTGAAGGTCAGATTTTTGTTCATCAAGTTCTGGACAGTATGTGGGTAACTGTTAGAGAAGGTAGTTAATACTGTGGATGGAAGAGCCACTTTATAGTTTCGTTAGTTTTACCGATAATAATTTCCTTGTGGCATTCCATTAATTGAAGTCATCCACTGGCTCATTTAGAATTCATGGACCAAATTCAGTGCCCATGAGAGCATATTTAACTCCCTCTGTAATTACACAAGCCATATTACTTTCCCAGAATCCACTGAAATTCTGATCAGCAGTTCAGCTTAGTTCCTCTTTAGTATTGTTCACCATTTGCAGAGCAGGGGTTTTGTGGAAGTGTTTATGGAATGATTGTATCCACAGTGTGTTTCTGTGAACAAGGAAATTTTTTTTGTCCTGTTCATTAACTATCATTTATCCAATCAGGAAGCAGAGAGAATATCAGAAATTATTTGTTCATGTAAAATCTTCATTGAATATTTATAAGTAACTGGAAAAAAGTCTGCATTGATTTGTAAGCCAAGAAAAGAACTGTTTGTCAGATCATTTATTTGAAATCAGCAATCAAACTATGTCTTAGTGCACTGAGTTGAGTTCAATCTAAATCTAAATAGTTGTTTTTACAGTGTAGAAGTATTTTCCCCAAAACAAAACATGCGATACTAGAGACTTTAATTCAGCATTCTTTCAAGAACCAATGGCTAGGAACTAAAAGCAGCTGGGGACAAATTAAGGTGCATTAGCAGTATCAGAGCAGATGACTGGGCAGCGTAGGAAGCAGTGACAGTAACTGCTGAACTCATCAAATCTGATACAATTCTGGAGACTATAATGAAGTTACTGGACTTAGAGGTAAGTGTGGAAGTATATAAGCCCATAGCATATGGAAGATCAAAGTAAAAAAAATAATGTTCCTCCTTGGCCCTTAAATCTACTAACCTTGTCAAGTGAGTGGCAATCACAGCTAGTACTTCTGTGAATTTTGATTCAATGTAGAATGTACAGAAATAGCACTGATTGTTACAGCAGAAGGACAATGCTGTGCCTTGAAAAAAACAGGGTGGTTTTAACGTGGTTTTGTAAAGTAAGAAACCTTACAGCTTTAAAAATACTTGCTAAATTTCTTGAATCAATTGCTTTTTTTTTTTCTCTCTCTCTCTTGAAGTGTGATTAAAAAAATCATCCAGGGGTAGCTCCTCTCTGCCAAGCCTGTCTGCTCAGCTGGCTGCCCATAAGGGTTAGAGCAACCAAGTGAAAGAGCTGATGGATGCATTTAAGTTACTCAGATGTTACTACAATATTAACTTTGCCTTTGGTTTGCAGGGAACTGCACTGACTGTGAACATTTGAGCTTTGCTGCTCTTGCTTGGTTGAAGATGTAGTGATTTATTCAGCATGCATATTCCATTCAGTTATTTTTAGCACTTCTGAACTCTGAAATTAGCCTTAAAACTGTGAGTCTGCTGACTGACTCACTCGTGTTTGTTTCCTCACGTACTGCAATGATGTAACGCATTGGTTTGGGAAGGAAAAACCAGCAGTACAGCTGAGGAACTCACAGCTTTTGTTACAGTAACTAATACAAATAATAAATCAATTAAGTAAAAAAAGTGGAGAAAACTAAGATAGGTTTCCACATTAAAGCCAGAATTTTTATTGATCATTCTGTTTTGCATTTAGTAGGGAAGTCTGTGACCAAAGGGCAGGGACAGAACTCAGTATGATCTCAGATCATGCCAATCACGGTCTATTGGGACTGTGAATTTCAGGTCAGGTTTGGGTTTTAGTCAGATCTGCTATTTTATATTCACACAGAACAAAACCCTTAAATTTTTCACTTGTGCTGAAATGGGGAATCTGCCATTGTTCAGATACAAATGATCAAATACAGTTGCAGTCGTGTAGCACAGCATGATGCAAACCTTTTGTTCTAACGTGCCGGTGCAGTGTTTTGAAGATCTGGGCACACAGTTGGGTACCAGCTGACTTCAAAATGCTGTGTGATGTCAGTGTTCTGTAAGCATCATACAGTTATTTAGTGGACAGAACTATGACAATGACCTCATAATGTTTATCTTTATTTGTGTCCAGTGTAGTCACAACACTCAAACCTTTCACCTGTCGGATTGATTGAAACATCTTATCAAGTTTACCCTCTTTCTTATTAGTAACTGTGAATTTGGGGGTTTGAAGAACTTCTGGAGCGATTAGATAGCTTTTTTTTTTTCCACAGATTGCATTTTTTAATGGATAATTGTGATTGCACTGTGAGAATTGGGCCCTTCTTGAGCACTCAAGGCCAATTTAAACTTGAATTGTCAAGCGAGCTAAATGTTATTCTGGCAGGTGTGTGATGTACCTGGTTCGTACTCTGAAGTACCCCATTTCCCACTTTCAACAGGAGCATAACATAACACTATGGATTAACTGTTTGCAGGAGAACGCCATTTCTGGCTTCCAAATATTTTAATACCCCCGTGTAGCTTGGTTTCAAATAAAATTAAATCTGCTGACTGCAGACTCCATTCATAGCTACAGATAAACAATGTGAAGGAGCACTGTAACCTGAGAGAATACTACCTGAAATGGTAATTCTGTCGTTATGGTCACTAAGAGGATAAAAACCCCTACAGTAAATGTGATACATTTGGGATTTATTTCCTTTTTACTTCCTTGGCGCTCTTCAAACTTCTAAAAATCAACACTGATTAACTTTTTTGTTCATCAGACAAACATTGCCTCTTAGGATTCTTCCCGTGTCTCCCACTTTGTTGCTCTCCAGATGTTTGCAGTCTTGTGCTTATGGGAGACTACTTCCCAGAATCCCAGAGTGGTTGAGGTGGGCAGGCACCTCAGGAGACCATCTAGTCCCATCCCCCTGCTCAGGCAGGATCAGCTAGAGCAAGCTGCCAAGGACCATATCTCATGATACTTTCTTTGCCTATTCTGTCCATACAAAGCAGATGGGTTGGATAAAATTTCATGAGCTTCTGTCAGTCTCTTCACGGACTAACAATAAGGACTGAAATAAATCAGTTGAAATAGACTTTGTTTCTTGAAATACACCCTCTAAAAAAAGCAATGATGCTTTTACTTTTTGTGGGCTAGCATAATTAAGGATTTGCTTTGGTTTTGATGCTCTTCATTTAAAATATCCAAAATTATTTTCTTCAGCTTAATGAGCTTAACTTGGTTTAAGAGGCAAAATACTACCAAACGTGCAGGGTGGCAACACTGAGTAACTGTCCTTTGTTCTCCACTGGCCTGAGAGATGCACTAATCTGCACCTCTCACCCCAGTCCACGCCTGTCAGAGACAGAGATGACCAACAAAGAATGGTAGAAGTGCTCTTTCGTCTGCATCATCACTATTCAAACTCATCCTCCATTAACAGATTGCAGGGAAATGGGCTCTTAAGTCACGTAAGGCATTTGAAGAAAAGGGAATCTCAGCACAGACTTACACACGTTATGACAAAGTGCCACTGGTGCTTTTAAATACTGAATACATGGCTACTGAACTTGGCGGAGCTTTCATTTGTTACAGCTTGTTAAAAACAACGGTGCTGAGCAGGACAATAGGCCATACACAGTACTGTCCTGCTCTGTAACCACAGACTGTGTATGACATCAAAATCTGAGGCAGAGCCTCTGCAAACTTTAACAGTGTCAAGGTTTTACTTTGAAAACTGACTAATTCTAAGCTGGGAAAAGACTACAGAAGTACCCACTGATCAGCTCAAGTGGCAGAGCCCGTTAAGAGAGCTGCTTACCACTGCAACTGCAGGATTAAATGCTCTGTGTACAGAAATGCACAATATAGCTGCACAGAGTGAACCTTTAGATGGGGTTCCCAGATGGCAGCTATGTCACAGCCACAGCCATGGCAGAATTCCTGAAGCCATGCAAAAGACAGTTTTTAAACTAAAGAAAACTGTCTGTGCAAGTGCTGCACATCTGTGCTGAGTTTTGCATTTCTGTGTTTAAACAAAGTAAAATTTTGTCCTTGTTTTGGTGCCCTGCAGAGCTTTTCTACCTAGTCACTGCATGAGAACAGTGATAGTGCTCCACATAACTAGTGCTGCTCCTCTCATGGGTCTCCAGATTGTGCTCCTAATTCTTCCATGAGCAGAGCGATACCCATAAGGGACTTTAGGAGTATCATTTAACACCCAGCACTGAGAGGCTGGGTGGTCAAGTGGGACATTAAAACAGCACATTAAGTACTTTTCTGTACATAATGCCTCCCTTCCATGCAGGCATATTGATGTCTGTATTTTATTGTCTCTATCTCCAATCTACATAATTCTTAGACAATTTCTCTTGTATTTGCATATGTTGATGTCAGTGTGGTACCTCTGGAAAAGGTGAATCAAATACGCGCATGGTCCTAAGAAGTATAGGTGAGATCTGGCTCATCTGAATTTACAAACAGTTTTGTGGAGTCAGTAGGTACAGGGGTTAATATCTGTACAGAGCTGGGAATTCCTCTCAGAGTTGCACGTGTCACTACTTTGCTTTGTAACCTTTACAAAATAATAAAAGTTCGGCAC
Source organism: Todiramphus chloris collaris (assembly GCA_025345505.1). Taxonomy (NCBI): domain Eukaryota; kingdom Metazoa; phylum Chordata; class Aves; order Coraciiformes; family Alcedinidae; genus Todiramphus; species Todiramphus chloris. The sequence continues at coordinate 1,619,251 of JANVCC010000046.1, forward strand.
TTGTGGATTGTGAGAGGAATTGAAGTACCTCTGTATCCATAGTCATTGCTTGCTGCCATAGAGGATTGAAGATGACAGGACTGAATTAAAAAAATCCAAACAAAAGGATTGTTTGGACACAAGTCCTCGAGATTGAGATGTTGGTAGAGTATCTTAATTAAGAAGGTGTGGCACTTGCTTGTAATTTGCCTGATTTATCAACTGCAGGCACAAAATTTTATTAAATACAGTGCAGAAAAAGGTAATAATAGTCGAAATAACACAATTTCCTTTAACAAACATTCAGAAGGTTATACCACTAGAAAAAGCACTTATATTTTTCTGAGAAGCAGTAAGCTACCTGACTCATCCCTGGCACTATATTTTTTTATTGCTATGCTTATTATTGTAGTTTATTCTTATTACGTAGATTATGCTTATGAATGTAGCATCCTAGAAATCTATTCAATTAGGTGCTCTAGAACCTGCTAGTAAAAAGTACACCCTTGACTTAAGATCTGAAGTCTACAAGTAAATTACTCGGAGCACACTATGTGGCACAGAGAAGGGACTAATGCTGTGAGGCACAGATGTGGCACTCAGGTACTGCTTTTGGGACACAAGCAAAATTATTATTTGGTTGGTTTGTTTGGTTTTGAGACATCCAGGCAAAAGGGAAATTGTATGGAATGTGCAGAGGAAGATAAGTTCCTTGCAAGATGCCAGCATTACTTCTCCTAGCTTCCAGGAATATTTGACTGAAAAATGTGACTGATGAAGTCTGATTAGGAGCTGGAAGAGAACCTCTTGATTTGCTAGGCTGATAAGTAACAATTGGAGGGCTTGAGAAGGGCTTTGAAAATGAAGACAAGCATTTTACACAGCATGGAAAACCAAACAAGTGGAAGGATATTGCCTTCCAGAAAGGTAACCTGAAAACGAAGTTTTCAGAAGTATTCAGGATGGATTTGAAGCATGCATGCATGAGTGCTGACATCAGTGAGGAAGCCAGCAAGGGTCAACTTTGAGTGGGAAAGCTGTATTTTACAGATGTTTGCAGGAAAAAAAAGGCTGTATAACAAGACTTGATGACTTTGGGAGAGGTTCAAGATAAAGATGTATGTTACATAGATGCATGACTACGTGAATGTGACTGCCCCCAGAGTAGGCTGAAGCACTCAGGTCTAGCTCTGAAAAGATAAAAATTTGCTTTTAAACTTGTTGATGCTGAGCTACCAAATGCTTACACACAGATGGCAGTGAACTACATCAGGTTTTTATTTTGTCCAGAAGGAGTAAACTCTGGTGTAAATGATGGGCCAGTGCATCAGCATATAGGGACAATGGCCAAGCTGGTTTGCAGGTGTGTATGTGCTTAAGGAGAAGAAAACGGAGTAAGATGGACATGGGATTTTAGAGGAATCCACAAGGAAAACTGTGAAGGGTAAGGAGGGATTAGTGGCAGAGGGAAAAAGAAACCACAGATAGGACAAAGTCACAGACAGCATGCTCTTTAAAAAAGGACACAGCTGGTGTGAATAGTTCGGATTTTGGGTTTGGTTTTGTGGGTTTTACCACCTCTGGTTTTTTTTATGGATGAGTTGTAGAGATCTTGTGCAGAGCTAAGAGTAAAACCAAGAGAGGCTTTAGGAAGTGAATCAAATAAAATTATAATCTATCTGGGTCTTGTTAATGCTGTAGTTACCAGCATTAGGAAGTAAGCACTGAAAGCATACATAAAAATGATTGGCAGTTCTATTCAGTTTAAGAAGTGGAGCTTAAGTAGGAGAATTTTTGTTTGCTTGTTTTAAATAAAATCGAAGCAGAATACCCAAGTAGGCAGCAGCAGAATTAGGCATTCCACTGCAATATAGGTTCATGAATTTAAATTAAAAAGTCTGGCATTGAGTTTCTGTCTGTTTTCTATTAAAAGAATGTTAACATTTTTGTGGCTTTAAGCCTGTATTTATAGCACCACACTATATAATTTAAAGTTTCTGAGCACCTTGGCTTTATTACTATCAAACATTGTTGCTTAGACATCATAAATTAATTAGTGCACAGGCATGAAGAACAAGTAGGTCAGATAATCAGTATGCTGGTGGGCTAATTATGGTGCTGCTACACATAGTATACTAGCTGTTTGTCGGCTCATGGGTAAGACATTTCATAGTGAATAGATCATCAACATGGATAAAATATGGTTATAGGCGTTTTAAAGTTGTATCATCTGGCTGCACCAGCTGAAAACTGACCTCAGAAAAATAACATCAATCTTTTCAGGGCTGACCTCTGGCTTAGGGGTACCTTTCTGTGATTCTCAGCCTGTGTTCTACTGCTTGTGCATTTCTGTAGCAGAAAGGCTTTTAGGGCAGCGCAAGGTGCAGCGGTGCTGCTGACTGTGGCTACTGAACAGCACAGCCTCTCTCCTGTCACCACCTACAGGAATAGTAATTGGAAAACACTTGATTTTTATCTTAGTGATGTATCTGTGGTATTCACGATGCACTTGGATTCTCTTGAGAGGTTTCTCAGCAGGGCTGGAGAGTTCTTTTATTCAGATGTGTTTATGTAACCAGCAATGCTGGAATAAAAGTCAGGAGCAATACAAATAGCCAAGGAACAGCAATGTTAGCCAAGTCTGGATGTGTTGGAATCCACCAGCCTGCTCTTTAGCTGGAGTTGTAGTCAAGTTACAAATCTGCTGTAAGACTTGGACCTAACGTGTTAATATGTTACTCCTGACAATAAATGACTTCATGGATTCCTTTGAAGAAAAATACGGTTCAAAGATGGCATAAAGTAGTGGTGAAGCAGTCTTCTTATCTCTCGTAGTTAGCATGCCAAAAGCAGATTAGCAAATAAATGCTGCTGGTGGTGAGCATTGTTTGCTGATTATAAATGCAAAGGCATGTACCGCTCTCCAGCGTGATTCCATCTGGGAACATTGCCGTAAGGATTACAAATGGCTTGCAGTCTGAAAATTGGTGTGTATTGCTTTAAATTTCCAGCGGGGAGCTGGCAATTTATCCTTCAGACGCTCATCTCGATCATCTCCTGTTAAGTTGAACATCTTACTGTAACTCTTTGCTACATGATAAACCAGCTCCTATGAATAATTTACTGCCACTGGCACCCACTTCAGCTCTCAAGTCTTTATCAGCTGGTGGCTTTTCAAGGTTTAATCATAAACTTTGAGCCAAAAATCTCATTGCCCTCAGTCAGTGGAATTTAGGTGTTAACTGCAATGGGAATGACAATTTAACCTTTCAGGGCAAACTTCTCATGAATAGAAACTCTACACCACATCAGGGTGAGGAGAAAGCCATGTATTTGTATCCTAGTAAGCAGAGCTCCTTTAGCTTCCCTTGTACTCTACAGCAGCCTGGGGGTTTGTGCAGATTTATTTATTTGTTTTAATTTGTTACCATCTTCGAACTAAAACCAAACCAAAACAAAAAACCCAACAAAACAAAACAAACCCAATCCCAAAACCCAAACAAAAAAGAAACCCAAAAACTATTTTCAAAGTTAAAATAATCAAATAGAATCAGGGAGAGAGAGTGCAAAAGGAATTAAAATATTTTTCTAAAGGGAAGAACATTATTTAAAGGGAGGTTTTACCGTGGATTCATGTGCCATAGCTTTAGGTTTCAGACTAGTGGAGCATTCCCAGTTTAATCAGCAGTGGCAATAGCTGATGGTGTTTCAGCAAACAGCTGCCCACCCTCCAGCCTGCCATGGTCGCTACTGTGCCCTCTCACTGCAGGGACTGGTTTAGTTCTGGGTTGGGGGAAAGGAGCCAGGGACTGTCCAAGTTTTTTAAGATCATTTTTCTGTCCAAGTGTGACATAAATGGTACCTGGGTGCTCGCCAGCATGCTGCTTAAGTAGATTATATAGTATTGATCTGGTCCCTCCATTAAAAAACAGAAAGTAGGAAAATTACCAGGTTGTGCAATGTTTTCAATTCTGAAACAAGATATGGTATTATGGGATAAGGTGGTAACATATTGATAATAATTCATGTATAGAATAATTACATAATATCTGTATTACTGCATAAGGAAAGCACCATCCTGAAAGAGTCCTGTTAGGAGGACTAACCATCACCATCCCACGCTCTGTTTCAGTCCTCGGAGCTTGTCTTCTCTTGCCAGGGCAGAGCTGAAAGGTGCCTTTCCCAGTATTAGGTGAGAATACACCATTTCACACCTCTTTTTCTAAAATGGCCCACAATGAAAAATTAAGTGATATTAGCAAGTACAGTGAGTTCTCTAAAGATGAGCAACAACCTGCTAATTATCTCTATTAGGCGTAATTGCATTTGATTGTTCTATTTCTGTACAGTTTTGCCAACAAACAGAACTGGGTAGTTCCCCCAGACAGAGCCATCCTTCTGCTTCTGCCCAGCAAGATGCTCAGACTGAATGAACCAGTGCTGATTTGATATCAAAAAAAGCTGGTGGAGTCACCCTGTGAATTGGGCTTGCTTTATCCAGGAAGATGAAATGATTACCTTCAGGCCATTCTGTGAAAGGCTGAGGAGACTGAGCTGATAACCAGCTCGGCCCTGCGGGTTTGCATGTACATCACTTGCTTTTTTTCACAAGCAAGCCTGAGCTGGAATGTGGACTTCTCAGGGTTACAGCTGAGCCTGCTCATTGTTTTCAGTGACTGATGTGTATCTTTAAGCAAAGAAAAAAATGCAAACCCCCTTCATTTTCTTCTACTATATCTTCTGTGATGACAATGTGGTGAAAAAATGGAATTAAGAATTCCTGTTAATCAAAAAATGAAAATACCTGACGGCTCATTTTTCTAGTGGTAATTGTAGGTAAGAGACAAACGAGCTGCAGCAGAATGTTCATCTGTAGAGTCAACATGTCCTAACAATCCCATTTAGAGATCATCTTGATCTTACTGCTTTTGCTGTATCACTGCTTCTGTCTTGCTCCACGAAACACATCTGGGTAGACCTTAAATGTATCTAAAATACCTGCTGTTGGTTTTTCTAGAAAGTGCATTCTAAATGGTTATTGCTTTTCTAAAGCAACGGTTTTGTTTGCAAGAATGTTAATTATCTGATTTATGGATGGAGTCCACTGGGGTGTGGTCTTGTTAGTCCTTCCAGAATTCTTAACAGTTCAACCAGTAACGACCAAGCATTTTGGAAATGTGCTCTGCTAGGTCTTTTTATTTATCCTTCTCTTCTCCTGTAAGGCATTAACTAGTTAACTTTTCTCTATTCAAGTCCTAAAACCTAAACTCACTTTGGTTCAGCCAGCTCCTATTTCTGTTATCATTTCTGTGGGGTGAAGAGAAGGAAACTTGATGAAGGGAGTCAAACCTTTGAGCAGTGTAAAGCATTAATGGCAACTTCATTAACTTCTGTGCGACTGCATCAGTTTACCTTTGCTGCGGCCCTGCCCCTGATTCCAAAAAGGACAATTCTCCAATTTCTTAAGCAGCAGATATTC
>JANVCC010000046.1:1624718-1688576 GCA_025345505.1 Todiramphus chloris collaris
TAAGCAGCAGATATTCTTTATTGACGGCGCCGGATGCATGGGGGATCGTTCCTCCTAACATGCATACCTGCCCCTGCACCTTACAGTCATTTATTGAAAGCATTGATACATATGCATTAACAAGGGAGGGATTAGTACAATTAGTTCTTAGAATTGGTGTGGCTATTATAATTATTTCTGAGAAGTCTCCTCCCACAGCTGGCGCATGCGTATTCCAGACAGGTGGTCGCGGCCGGGGTCTTTGGGAGGAAGTAAGTAGTCTTCCTCGGTTGTTCGATATTTGACCCCACGATCGACGCAGCCGCAGTTGATGGCTGGTATCTTTCCAGATCTTCTACCAACTCTAACCGGTTTCTAGGTGGCCTTCACACAATGGGTTATTCTTAATCGCCAGGTGCAGGAAGACAAGCTTGAAATATACCAAGATTAATAGATTCTGTGCCCCGCTCCCCCCTTGTGCCATGTACACCGCCTGACTCTCTTTTTCACCCCGGAAGTGTTCCAGGGGGGTAAACAAAGAGGCCACAGTCTTGCACAGGGACACCATCGTTTGTTGTCATCTGTATTTAATCCCTGCATTGACTGACTTAAGCATTCAAAGTTGGGGTTTTTTTACATTAAGCTCGCAAATCTCTCCTCAGCCCTGGTTTGTTCTGTTCCTGTGCTTTCTCTCCTATTTTATCAGCCTTTTCACAAATAAGAATATGTACATATAAAGCAAGCTACAGCACTGTTCAACAAGCAGGTACCAAGAGTTAGTACCATCAATGCCCAGGAACAGAAAAGGTTCCCAAATACAGTATAATTTCCATTTCTACTGGATATAATAATTTGGTGCTTCTGTCCAGCTCTTCTTTGTTGCAATTCTTAGACCAGTAGGCCTTACAGCCACCCTTATCAGATGTTGGTACTTCATCTTTCTCCTGGACCCCTCAAGAAAAAGGTCTGATTTTAGCAAAGTAATTTTTATCTGTGTTTAGCAAACAGACAATTCTGGCACAGTCCAGTGCTACCTTTCTAGGCTTATATATAACCTGTATCCTCAAGTGAGACACATTATTGACTCTGTCTGGCAAGTTGACCTTCCCATTCTTTTACTTTCTTCTAGCCAAACCCCTCACATATATGTTTGTAGTCGAACAGAGCAGAAAGAACTTGTGTAATGTAACAGTCTCATGCTTTCAGTCCTAGGTGTGATCACTGAGGCCTGTAAGAGCAGTCCTTTGGTACAGATCCAGTGCAGCCAAAGTCTGGTCTCTCTTTCCAGTCTCTTGTGTCTTGATTTACGCAAAATAAAATGAGAACAAGTAGCCTGAAACGTGGTCATTCTGCTCTCTCCCCTGCCATGTATCTGACTGTCACCAACTGCTAATAACTTCTTATTGTGCATACTGGATTCTGGTTAGCTGCCTCAAATTTGTGTTTTAGCATTTGTTTGTAGAAAACCTTCATTTCTCTTTCTATCTGTTGTAGATAAGATTTAGACCCTTCCTGCTGAGCTGCTGTGCTGCTGTTCTCTTTCCTTACCTCCCCAGCTAGGTATTCTCCTCAGATGGAAGAGGCTGATCAGAGTGGATGGCAGTACTCAGCCTAGCCCCCCTTCCCGCCAGAGTGGTCCATCTTGCTCTTTGAACCCCCCCCCCCCCGCATCACCACAGGAAAAAAAAGTGAAAAGGCGCACGCTGAGCCGACAATCAGCTTTGTTTGCATATTCCCATTAAGTAGTTAACCAGCATTTACTTGTTGGTAACAATTAATTGTTAATTTAGAACCACTTTTCAAATGTTGTGTTACCTCCTGCATGAAAGGAAATAATTTCAAAGCCTCTCTGGGGTCAGCCGACTGCTACTCAGCGTATTTATCTTTGCCATGAGCTTTATGGTAAAAGTGCTGCTTCTGTCTAGAGGCCACAAATCTTGTTTGTGCTTCCTGTTGCAGAATGTTTATTACACAAGCAATCAGCAGCTCCATGTGGGTGTTCTGAGTCCCACTATCGACGATGATGACAACAGATGCCTGGTGGATGTGAACAGCAGGCCCAGGCTCATTGAATGCAATTATGCCAAAGCCAAGAGAATGAAGCTTTACTGGCAGTTTACTCAGGTAATTCTCACTCAGCAGACGTTTCAGAAAGTTCAAAAGCTCTCGTTCCAAAAGGCGAGTAATCTGTTTACTAACAGAACCCGCTTTCTCCTTGCTTTCTTTGCAGGGAGCCAGGAAGCTATGTCTGTGTTTAATTCCAATGTCAGCTACTTCATGAGGTTATAAAACTTGTATTATGTTTTCTGAGTTCACGACAAATTATTTGTTTCTATGGCAGTGACTGCTGCAGTATTATCTCAAGGTTAAAAGACAGTGATTTTGGTAGAGTCAAATGCAAAGTAACCTATTGAGGAACAAGAAAGAGAGAGCTCTTTTGTTGTTTTTTCTCAAAGTAGAAACTCATTACTGGTAACAAGCTCATCATCAGCTACTTTTGCAGTTCCTTACTTAAGAAGGAAACAGGGAGGGAGGGAAGGTGTGGGGTTGAGAGCACAAGATCCAGGCTTGGTATCCACACTTCATAACCAATTTATAATTACAAGGGAGAACCATAAAGACACAAAAGTTTGGGGCCAGAAAGCACATTCTGTGATACAGTACTATGGAGATCACTCCGTTCAGCTTGGCTGCAAGGAAGGGGCAAGGTGGATTGAAGCCTGGCAGTGTTTCCCCAGGGGGACATAGGTCATCCTGGAGACAAAACAGGTTTCAGTTGTCAGAAGCTAAAGATAGTGAAATCTGATCTGTCAAAGGAAGGTAACATTTTTCCAAAGGTTGAGAATGAAGACATTAGAAGTTTACCATACCAGGTACTAACTGACAGGTCAGTTGCTTAGGATCAATAAAATGAGATTACAATTCAAATACCTGATTTAGCTTCTGTAAAAAAATGTACTAGCTGATGAGAATTTCACTGGTGAGAGTTGCTCCTCTTCAGTTGGAAGGCTACACATCTAGGTGTGTACTACAGCCCATGGGCTGAGGCTTACCATTACAGTAACTGTATAACTGCATTTCACTTTTTCCTGTATCAGCCATCAAAATATTTTCTGCAAAGTCATTAGTTGTTAAAAAAAACAAATAATGTTCTTTGACTTCAACAGCCATGATCAGTATATATTAGAACACTGGTAATAGAGAGTTTAGTGTCTACCTTAGTGCAGAGAGTATTTGGATGGTAGGTAGTAAAGCATCATTTATATTTATACTTGGAAGTGGTCCAGATCTTTGTCTTTAAAGGGTAGTTCTGACACAGCAGACCTTCAATCCCTAGCCTGGAAAGACATCCCAGCTGTCACTTTCAGTCTCCTCAAGGGCAGAGTTTTAATTATGTCTTCTCTCAAATTGTAACAATAGTCTTGACATGTTTGGGGGGCGGGGGGGAATCTGCACTCGATTTTTTGGTACCATTTGAAAAAGTATAATTAACATATTTATTTAAATAGTATTTCAGCAACATTTTGGTACTATCCATCTATTCAGTGATTGCTCTGTGTAACTCAGCCCTCTGGTGACAATGGTTTCTGTTCCTGTGTACTGCTGCTATTTTGTTACACAAATTATATTAGATATGATTTGGGGGGCAGCAGTAGAAGGCATTGGTAATTTACCTACTAAAACTTTGGAAGTGGTATTTAGGTTTGTTTTCTGTCTGTATTTCCATTCCATGTTCCAAACATGAAGTGCCGATGGAGGTGCAGTGCTGTTAAAGCAGGCTCCATGGAGTGCACTTAGGTCTTCTACAAAGAAACTTCTGCCCAGGAGAGGTGAAAGCTAATTAGTTGTTTATGGTAAATAAAGAGACACACGAAATAATTAAAAGCTTGTTGTTCAAAAAGGATTCTGTTAATACCCAATGCAACTAAAATGCCGTTATTTCTCAATATACAGCACGGTATACGGCCCCTTGTGTATTCTGTAAGGTAGAAGAGAGCTAATGAGAGTAATCAAGGCTTGCCAAGAGAAACTGATGAACTCCATCTGAAATGCTCCCATTTAGTCTGGTGAAAGGATGTGCTTCTGTGAATACACTAGAAGCTGTCTTTTTTATTCTCTTTTTTAAACTCTGGTGTTTGTTTTTCCACATTATGCCATGAGCAGAACTACTGAAAATAAGGAAGACTGTAAGTACTGATGCTTAGGTAGTCTTGAAGTTTGTGATATTAATTAAAATGCAGATGCTGGCCATAGTTGGTAGCACCTTCCTTTGGCTGCAAGTGTGCACTGACTGCTCTGGATTCTCTAGCCACTCAGCAAGAATGCCTGATGACACTGGTAATTAAAAATAGACCAGTGCAAGTAGAAAATTGTCTCAGAAGGGGAATGGGCACAAGCCTTGCCAACCAGAGCAGGATAAACCAACCGAACTAGGTTTCCTTCACTGGCACAAGATTAAGCATTTGCCCTACACTCCAGACGTGTATCTTAAAATTTGAATGAGGAAAGTCTCCCTTTTCTGCAAAGCACACTATATTCTGAGAGGCATCATGCAGGCTGTGGTGGGACACAGACTTCGGTCTGGTTAAGAGAAGACTGTACAGCTTCTTCAGGTAACATTGTTCTTCTCCCTTGCATTGTTAAATGGAGTGATGAGAGAAAGCCTTACACCAAAGGGGTCATCCTCAGCTAGTGGTCTTGCTTCTGGAGATCTATTACAGAATTATTTAATTCTTAATTTGCACCTTTGATTAGAAGTGTGTCTATGTGTGTGTGTGTATATATATCTCCAACTTGCTCCAGTTTGATTGCTCTTTTTAAAATTTATCAATTACTTAGGTTTTAAAACTTTTAAAGTTGTGTGGCTACCTTCAGTTGTAGGCAGCTGGAGTCACTCAAAGTTCACAGCTACCTTGTGGACAAAATAATGGTCTAAATGGACAGTCATATGGAGGGAACCACCACCAGTACCTCAGATTGGTTTACATCACAGATAGAGGCCTTGAGAGACTTTGTGGTAGTATCTTTTTGTACAGGACAAACTCGCATCAAGCATTCAAAGCTTGTATTATGAGTTTGTACAATCAGGATCCATCTGAGCACATTTCCATGCTCCGGAGTTTTGTACATCTGGCAAAGGCAGTGAGACCCAGTAAAACGTAGGCTTCAGTGACATTCCTCTTCCCAAGGCTTCTTCAAGTCTTTATAACTGTAATTATGTCAAATTATGTAAATCAGCCCTGAAAAGATTCCCATCAACTGGGTACTGTTCAAGAATTTTATTGTTCAGGTTGTTTGTGAAGTCTTCTCTTAGGGAAATGCAATTTATTTTGGGAATACTTTTATTCTGAGCAGTCTTCTAGATGTTTGACAGTTACCTAGCTCAGTCTGTCTCACCACGTTTTCATTTCATCAGAACAAAATTAGACCTTAGAGCAGTACAGTGAGTAATCAACAGTAACTACATAAGGCAGAGAGGACAGAATAACAAGAATTACAGGGTACTAAAATCATCAAGATGTTACTTAATATACAAATTCTAAATGCTGCAGCCAGGTTTTCTGGAGGGAGTGTACTGGTTTGGTTTTTTAAGAAGTTCCTGAGACTCCAGTCAGATTTTTCAGGTTTCTTGCTGACAGAAAGGCAGTTTGTGACACAACACCTGTCCTGCCAGCGAAGTTCCTCTTTATGTGCATTACCTGACTGACAGCTGGTCATCTGAAAAGTACATCTACAGCATGTGAGGATTCCTCCAGTGGCTAACAAAGGCAAAAGAAGGAAGTTTTGCTGTAATTACCATTTAACTTGAAGTGTCTTTGGATTTACATTTAGTTGGATAGGGATGTGACTGTCTCTTATGCTTCTAATCAGACTAGCTATGCTGTCACTGGTTGCTGTTGGCAGAAATGTGACAGGTGAATGCTCCGTGTAAAAAGAGGGATGAGAAAGGCCATGAGGCAGAGCTAAAAACCGAAGAGATTAATCACTGTAAGGCTGTTCCATATTGAATTCTGTTCAGTACAGCAAGCTCTGTTAGTTCAAGTCCTTCACCTTCCAGTGTGGTTGCTGCAGGCAGGTAAGAAGAGTATGCATCTGTAGGGATACCTGCCCCAGGGGCAGGGGGGGCTGTGCAGAGCCTGTGCTCATATCCAGCAGCAGTCACATCTGCCAGTGCTGCTAACATTGCTTGTATGTGTTCCAGAGTCAGTGCTGGAGGTTCCCCCAGGAAATGGTCCAGTTCAGAAGCGTGCAGAAAGGGTGCTAGCCTAAGAAGCTGTACATGAAATTTGCTGCTGACAGCTGTAGTTACTATATGCATAATTTCCCAAATAGCATAGTAGAAATTGCTTTGGAAGGAAAAGGGAAGACAGACGAGAGCAAATTAATTAGTTGTTACATGGTTCCAGGGATAAACGTGACAATTCAGGTCTCATTTAAATAGGTATTAGATAATGAAGAGATTAAATAGGTATTCTGTGTAGCTATATAAAGAAAGAACAGACTGAAAGAATTTACATCTTGTTCCTCCTACAGATTTTGGCTTTTGCCAGACAGTCATTCTGAATTATTCTTACCTGCCTTTATCTTATGAAATTAAAGGACGTGCAGTACCACTGCTAGCTAGAGCCATTACCCACAGCCACATCCCAAACAAGCACGGGAATGCAGGGTGCAAACTGCACTCTAGGATTAAACTCAAGGCTTGTGAAGCAAGTAGAGAATCTCTGTACTGATTTCTCATGCTCCTTGCTGAGCAGATAGTGCAGAAGTAGAGTGCAATGCCATTAAACAGCAGACAGTTTCCTTCTAATGTCCACACCGAGTTTTTAAGCTATACATTAGCCAAGGACATTGGTGTACAAGAGGGATTAATTTCAGTAGAGCTTTATGGTCCCCATGAACTGCTTCAGATTCTTCCATTATGAGAGCCACAGGGTAGAAAAATGGCATCATTAATTTATTGAGAATTAGAATTTATGCTGTACTTCTGGCCCCGAAGGAGGTAAACACGCCCAGGCTGTATTTGCAGTGTAAGACACAGCTATACAGTTATGCAGTACTCTGTGCCTGGCAGCTCAGGACAGAAAGTGGATTGTGAGCCTGTTAATAGAAACACAGATTTTGATCCTGCAGTAGAGAAATATAAAGAAAAAAAAGAACCTAATTATTCAATTAATTGAGCCAACAGACTAGGGTAAGTCCTGTATGTTCAGCTGAGGCTGATTTTTAAATAACCTGTGTTGAAAGAGGTTCTGTTTTAAACCTCAGCCCCAAAAGAGCACTTCCACAAGCCACAGGGCCCCCAGTAGAGCGTTGGTGTCTGGGTCCAGTACCTCAGCAGCATTTCCTTCTACACCTGGCCGCTTTGCCACTCTTTGATCAACTATTACCCTAAGACTGCCTGTAGTTGATGTGCGAACCAACTGGGTAACTGCACAAGGTGTTACAGATGGAGGACAAGGCACCTGAACCATAAGAAAGTGATAATAGTGCTTTTATTTTCTTTTTGATATAGTAAATTGATGTGCAACTTAATATTTTTGTCATAGCACTTATTAAAAGCAGGTGTATTGGAGTGTTTGGTTTTTCTGCTGCTTGAACTATGTCTTAGTATAAGGCTACGAACTCTTTAGTCTCATTTATGCAGAATGGAATTGCTTAGAAGTACAAAAGTCTGAAAGCATTCAGTCTTTTTTGAATACTTGACTTCAGCTTATATACATTTTCATATTTGCAAAACCCATGTAGAAAAAAATATTAAATACAAGTATTAGTATAGCATACTGTGTTTAAACGTCTGGTGTTAAAATTGCCTGCAGTTACTGCTGTCGTCAGTTGCAAACAGAATTTCCTTGTGTAAGTTTAGCCTTCTATTTGAAGTAATTTTCTAGTAGCAAGTTTTAATCTTTGCAAATTAGGTGTAGAACTGTCCAGCTAGAAAGTTTGCGTGTGAATACAGCAGTAAAATGAGCTTTTAGTGGGTGCATTTCAAGTCTTCCCCAGCAGATCACATTATGCAGTATTTACTCTCCTGAGGACTACATTTAAGCTCCAAAGACACTTGTGCTGAATTAATTCAGAAGGAAGTTAACACATACCCATGTTTTTCCTTCAAAACAGATACCTTATTTGCATATTTTAGCATATAATTTTAAACACCACACTTATTTACCCAAGCAACTGTTTGTTCTCCTTCCACCTGGTTTTTCCTAATTTGGGCTGTCCATAGAGGCTCCCTGGAGAGCTGCTGCTGCTGCCTGGGTACTGCACGGCCTCCTAACGGCAGCTGGGGAAAAGAAGGGCCAAATCCACAGGCTTTTCTGCAATGGGACTGATAACCAACACTTACCAAAAGAAGTGTCTGGGTTTCAGGAGAGCCGAGCTCTGCTCTTGGTCCCTCCTTTGCCCTGCTGGGCCGATCACTTCTTGGGTTCTGCATTCCTCAGCTGTGAGATGGAAGGAAGTATTTTTACCTTTAGCATAGAGCTGTTATTATTTCTGACTTCCCAGACTGTCACGGTTTAACCCTGGCCAGCAGCTAAGCACCATGCAGCCTCCCCTCCACCCCAGTAACAGCAGGAGGAGAACAGTTTAAAAATTGAAATAAAAAATAAATTATTATTAAAATAGTAATAATTGTAATGAAAATGAAGATAAAAAAGAGAGTGAAATAAACCCCAAAAAAGACAAGTGATGCAAGAATGCAATTGCTCACCACCCACTGACTGATGCTTAGCTGATCCCCGAGCCATGCCAGCCCAGTTTATATACTGGGCATGACATCATACAGTATGGAATACCCCTTTGGCCAGTTTGGGTCAGCTGTCCTGGCTGTGTCCCCTCCCAGCTTCCTGTGCCCCTTCACCCTTTTCACTGGCAGGGCCTGAGAAGCTGAGGAGTCCTTGACTGAGTATAAACACTGCTTAGCAACAATTAAACCATCACTGTGTTATGAGTATTACTCTCCTCCTAAATCCAAAACCCAGCATTGTACCAGCTACTAGGAAGAAAATTAAAGCTATCCCAGCCAGAATGAGTACACAGATGAAAACAAACCTCTGTCCTGATCAAGTCAGCAGAAATGCCACCTTTAATTGCAATGGAGACAAGAACAAGGTTTGGGTACCAAGTAACACCCTACAATCCAAGATGCAAATGCTTGAGAAAAATGTTCTCTTGGAAGGCAATTAAATCAGGATGCCATAATGATACATAGGGCAAGAAAAGAGGATTTGATACTTAGTGAGATTTCAGGTCATCAAGTCTTGGATCCTGAACCTAACAGTGACAATATACAGTACAACAGACAAAAAGTAGATTATTTCCATTGGTGTCTTGAGTAAAGTGTGCAAGGTTTGTGCTGCAGCTGCAAGGACATTCCCTTCCCAGTATCAATTATAATCAGCTAATAGTTTGTGTGGTTACTAGGGAAAAAGACATTTTCAATAACTAGACACTGTGACCAAAGTCCTAAAGAGCCCAACCTAAATTCCCACATTAAAATGGGCAGATCAATTGAAATACTAGTGCAAATTCATTTCTTAATTTTCTTCACTTGGCACTCAATTTATTTCTTGGGCTCTAGAGATTGGTTTAATCATAAGCATATAATGACAATGCAAGCAGTTCAGTTGCTGGGTTAAAATGAATTAGGAAGCCTTCCTATTGAGCACTCGGATTAGAAAACCAAGACTAATTGAATACAGCACACACACAGAAAATAAATACAACTGTCATTCAGTATTTTTGTTTTCCAAAGGATATTAGGCTTTAGTAAGAGTTACATCTCACAAAGAAATAGGAATGCATATTTTCTCTCCTCTAAACCCCAGAAATCTTTGGGAATCTGTTAAGATGTCTAGGGAAGCTAGGAATCTTGGGTTTTCAAATAGTGGTGAAAGGAGTTTCTTATTTGCCTGTCTGTGAAGATGAATAACCAGATATTCCCCTGTGCTACGGCTGGTAAATAATCATGGAACTTTTTGTCTTTACATTAGTTTTCTAGGTATGTGCTGTGTTAGAACAATATTTTCATTAAGAAGAAAAAGAGAAAGACTAAGGCAGTAAGCTGCTCCTAGGCATGGTCTTCAGGTGCATGCTGTGGGTGGATTTTCATTAGCAAACTAAAATTGCTAATTTCATTAGCAATTTTCATTTAGCATGCATCTTGTGCGTGCTAAAAAGTGGGAAGACAGGTTAACAAGACTTTTATATGGACAAGCAACGCAGAACCAGCCTCAGAAAGCAACAGATACAGAAGTGATGATCGCTTCAAAACCAAACAAAAAGGCAGAACCTAGGAATGCACAATATGCCACATCCCAGATCAGAAAATTAATGAAGTAGATTAATTACCTGATCTCAAAGACTGCCTCAGGAGATGGTCAGTGGTTGCTGTTTCACACAAAGGAGCTCTCTTGGGAGCCACCAGTTCACTGTAACACCAGGATTGCTTTCTTGACCCCCAGTGTGTTCTCTTCATGAAGACTGGAGATTCGATTTGTCAGAATGATTATCTCAGCATACCTATAGTTTTTTATCAGTGCTTTTAAAATTAACCCAGCTCACTGACAACATCTAGTCAGTCGCTGAACATTGAAACCTGTGACATGGAATTCAACAGGCTTCCTATACCCACATAAATCACAGTAGTTGTTGCAGGTTTCTAACGCTGAGTCCTTTTTTCCTTAGAAAGTTCATTTACTAGATTCAACACTGGTATTCACAGGTATTCGTACTGTAGATCTGCAGTAAGATCCCACTAATTTCTGTGTACATCCTAAGCAAACCCCTGGGTTTATTTCATTTTGGTACATCTTGTAATTCCCCCCATCTGAATATTCCATCACACTTTAAAGCATCTTTGTTGCCTTTCTCTGCCTTGCACTTTCGACACCTTGAAGCAAGCCTAGATCAAAGCAGATAAATCAAGCCTGACTTGTTTGCAGATGTCATTTATATGTAAGCTCAGAAGGAAAGAGAAGGTGGGAACTTTTCTAAGCTTTTCACAACACACACGCAAATAAAACCCATCTTTTTCCTAGTTTTATCATAATATTGTTTTTCTACACAGGCAGCTACTGTATGGCACAATCCATGAGAAGAAAGACTGTATAAGAAAAAAAATACTCTAGTTTTCAGTTAGAGCAAAACTAGCCTGCAGAAAACACTGACACAGAGCATTAGCTCTGGATTTCTATAGACCAGACCTCACTCAAGACTCCAGAGATGGTTAGAAACACAGGATTTACCTGTATCTAACACTCCTGCTAGTAGGAGGAGGTATAAAATGTAGTATTTGTTATTGTTGTTAACGTATATAGTATAGAAACACGTCATCAGTTCCAATTCAGAACTTCAGAGTCTGGAAGTTAGAGTGGTAAGCAGCCAGAGACTCGTCAGTAGAGTGGGTTCTGTATTTGCAAATTTACTGAATGCTGCCACGTCTTAGGCAGTATATGGCAAAAGGAGGATGCAGGAGAGACAAAGCGGGGGGAAGGCAACCTGTGAATGATCTCTCACCAACATGCATTTCTGGAGCTTACTCTTTTGTGACTGTCAGCTCTCAAAAAGGCATTTAGTTTATTTCTGCATTAACTGTCCTGTTAACTTGTTCCCCAGGACAGCGTCTGGAGTCATCCTTACCAACTGCACAGCATGAAGCTACTTTAGCCTTTTCTCCAAAGGACTCCAGCGATAATCCTAGCTGACAGCAGACTGTCATCTGCATTTGCTGCCAAACCAAAACCACCCGTATGTCCAGCTGTAAACTCTGCACTTAGCCAGAGCTGTCAGGGCTAGGTACAGATAAAAGATTCCATTAGAAACTACTGCCCACTCCCCACCCCAGAAACAGTGTTCAGCAACTGAGGGGTTTTTAATCATATTGTATATATAGATTTTCTTTTTTGGTAGATGTTTTTGTAATGATATGTCAGAAAGATTTCCAGGCCACTGCTGATACAGTAATGATTTGTGTTTACTTTCTGAAAAGATCCCTAATGATCTTTCTCGTCTGGCTAATGTATTCTACTTCAAAGCCTGCTTCAATTTTCTTAGGTTTATCTCCATTTTCTGAAGTAAAATTATAGGTTTCAGCTATCATATCCTGAAGAGCTTCTTTATATTTCAGGGAAGGCTTGAATTTATTTCTTTGCAAGGTATTATTTTCTTAATCTTGCTGCTAACAATGGGCCTTTGTAATCTGTTACAAAGCTGTGATAAAATGATACAGATGTGGAAAATACTACTGACAGGTATAAACCCATACATTCCATTTCTGATTTTTATGGTGTTTCTCTGTAATTTGTTTTTTATTCCATTACATTCTCTATGTGAAACTGCATTTCCTTTTGCCAGTTTTAATGTCTTTAATTACTAGTATTTTGTATTTTCACTGTTATACCTGTGCTCGGAACCTAGGCTGCTCTACATTCATGTGGCCAATCTGGATAAATCAAAACCAAAATCCTTGCCCATCCCACTGTTACTGAAGCCTAATTTGTACATACAGATAAGGCTGCATCATTTGTTTTGCCACAGCACTAAAAGTTTGTTACATTAATATAAAAATGTAGCATTTTGTGTTTATGTAACACCTGAACACTCACTCTGAAGTCTCGGTAGAGCAGTGAGTGTAATGAGACAGTGGGATGCAGACATGAAATTGTAGCTGTCGAATGATGTGTCTAATGCCGTTGTCAGAGGGTGTTCCATAGCATCTCCTCACTGGGTACCAGCGAGTCAACAAACAGCCAGTGAGTGCTCAGATGGCTCCCTGACAACAGAACCAGAGTGCAGGAGGATAAATGAGGAGGAGGGGAAAAAAAATACTTTTTTTTTTCTTTAAGACATGGTATGTCTGCTTCCTATTGTTATTCCACCCAAGTTTATGTTGTACACAGCAATTAGTTTGGGTTAGTATGGGAAAAATAAATTCATCTTTTCCGAGAGGCAGGCAAAGATCTTAAATTGCCTCTCTAACTGGAAATAGTGATCTAAAGAGCTGACAGGCAATGCCTTTTCAATATACACTGCTGTATATAATATTTCATACACAAAATAGCACTTAAATAGACCTTATTTTCACAGCAGTCATATCAAATATATGAGCAACCAAGTGCCTTTGAAGAAGAGCAAGAGCTAACAATATACTTCACTGAGCAATATTTCAATTTAAATAGTTAAAATTAGTTTTTAGAAGATTTGAAAATTAGTTCTTAAAAGATGTGAACAACAAAGAGCACATTACAGAGTCTGCTTTACTTACAGAGGAGTACCAGTTTCCAGAGAGTTGTAAAATTTGTCATACTGGTTCAGATTTGAGAAGGAATTAATCAATCACCTATATACATCATTATATATACACCTTTATCTTTTATACAACTATAAAGCAGAAATTCTAAACTCAATAACAGCATCCAGTATTTCCAATTAATAAGAAATACTAAAAATACATTAATTACTGCACAGGATAAATTACTCACTTTTTCCTATGAACATTTTCTCACTGCAGCAATATCCATAAAGTGACCACACAGAAGATAAAATGGCTTGTAAAAATGGAGTAATTCTTTTAGAATGAAATTTGGTGCACTGACAATCACTGAGAATTGACCCGAAGAAATGAACAAGAAGATCACGCTTTCTGTTTGGAGTGGAAATTTATATCTGTGTTATCTATACCTCTGCATCAGTCTTTGGTTCAAACCCACTCTGCGTCCACTCTGAGGCAGAATGTCTAAATATCTGAGGTGACTAATTGGGGTATAACTAGCAAATCCGACTGGTGAATGCAGTGATCTGTACAGTCAGTGGGATACAAATAGGTTACACTTATAACCTCGTAAGGCCTTTTTCTGAAGCAGCCATGGTTGGGCAAGCTGCTAAGAGCAGTTTCCTCTCCATCAGGTAGAGTAACTTGGCTTTAATACGATGAGCAAAGAGTAGGCTGAAACGCTGTTAAAACGGTGTGCACTTTATAGGAACTTGTTACAGAGAGCCATGGGACTGGTCTGCGGTAATGCTGAGAACCCCCAGCATTCATTTTTTACAAGTGATTAAACACTGTCTAAAGTTTCATACTCAAGAGCTTTTACCAGCTTATGAAGCCCTGGTCAAGTCTAAAGCAGGTACCTCACTTCCCTGATATCCCTCTCTACGTTGCTTTTTCTGTGAAATTTGGCAACCCAGTAGAACAAGTTGCAGCTCACAGAACCCATCCCACCTACCTACACGACTGGAATGTCTCGGATCACATCTAGCAAGATGTGCCAAGTACAAACAACGACTAAATTGACAAAGTCAATTCAAAGTTGTGAATTATTTATTCAGCTTTAATAATGCCACATACCCACATTCAAATCCATCCTTCAAAATACCTGAACTATGTGAAGTAGCATCTCTGTTCCTGTGGAGTGCTTTTTAGTTCACACAGCAAAACAACCTTGGCAACCTGACTTCAGAGTAAAGAACAGAAAATTACTTCATTCTTGCTGAAGAGAATTCTTACTGAAGAAAATTATAATATAGAGTAAATGTAATTGTAAATTTCTATTAAACATAGAAATAAAAAGGTTTTTATACTGCAACCAGTAAAATGTGATCTGATTAAAAAGCCTGTCAGCCAGCACAAAAGAGAAGTAACCTTCAGGTGAGATTTCTGGCAGGAAAACCGAAGCATGACCCATTCAGAACTTTTTTGGCTGGCTGTGTGGTAACAGAATGTCTTTTGTCATGAAATCAGAGCAGGCTTTGCTTTGAAGGGAATTTACCATGGTCCACAGCTGCAGGTTGCAGCAGCAGTGGGCCGGGGAAGGAGTTCTGGGTTACATGGTGTGTCCACACACTACAAAGTTCTTTACCCAAAAAAAAGTATTGAACGCCTCTGGTATTTGCAAAGCAAGCTGTACCAATGTCTGTCCCATCTGTAGCCCTTCAGATAAGGAGGCCTTCTAGATGTTACAGAAACTTCAGGGCAGCTTTCAAGAAAGCCAGTTCTGCAAGGACAGTACCGCCCTGCGGAACAACTATGGGAAGGGGGACGTTTGGAAACTGCATCCACCAACCCCCAATAAATAAAAAACCATAAAACAGTCCAACGAAGACTAATTATTTTGTACTGCTTCTTAGCACTCCAGCTCTAACCCAGAACATGCAAGTATGTACTTGCAACACGCTGCTTTTTCTAAAAGCAAATTGGTTCTTACGTATGACCGATGTGCATGGGACTGCCTGCCAAGCATGCTGGACCATCCCTGTGCTGCAGTAGTTTGCAGGCACATCAAACAGTATTCTTAGATACCATAATACTGGATAAATTCTGCTTTAATGAAGGACTTTAAAGGAAACCTCTCCCATATGGCAGATATGCAGAAAGTACAGTAATTCTACAGGAAGTCAAAAGTACTGCTCTCCACTGTGTGACTCACATCACATTCCAACAGCTCTTGGTCAGGACAGGACGTGTGGCATGAGGTGGTGTTACCCTTACAAGTCTGCTTATCAAGCCCTCCCTCAGTTTTATGTGGATCTCAGGCTACCAGTAGGAGCTGAGAGCATTCATGCTTCTTACAGGAAACTTCAGTTTGCATTGCCAGCTCCATCGAGTTCTCAGTCAAACCTGGCAGTGCTGTCACATTCAGTCTTCTTTTATACAGCAGCTGACCTGGATATTCATTTATGCTCTTGAGCCTCGTGGTGCCATTGAGCCGCCTCTCAGCAGTGATCTCGAGCTTAATTCTGTTCAACTGGGCAGAATTCCTCTTTAACATGTCTCAGCCTATTGAATTACATTTCATGGATTATTAAAGACATTGCCCCAGGCTACCAATTTTTTGCCTTTAAAGTGGAAAGCAGAGGTCGTAGCTAGGAGGGGGAGAGGGAACCAGCCGGGCAAGTCGATGTTCACGTAGCCTCCAGTGCAGTGTTACAATGAACCCTTTTGCTGAGCAAGCAGCAAACGTGGCTGTCAGGAGTTTTATACAAGTTTTACTGAATTAACTAAAAGGACACCTTTGTCTGCATTTGGCTTTAGGGTTCCAAATGCTAATGCTGATGACAGACTGCAGAAACCAGTCAGGAATAGTGTAGCTCGGAGGCCAAGCCAGTGACAGCAGCTAAAGGTAGAGTTAGCATTCAGGGTGGCAGCCCGGCCTTGCACTGCACACCACGGGCTCTGCCACCACCCCAGAGGGAACAGGCCAGCATCACTGTCACCAGCTTGCAGGAGACATATAAAAAGGTAGCAAAAAAATAAAAATAAAATAAAACCCCCACCGTTAAGCAGGCTAGCAACAAGAAATTGGAAGTAAGCACCAAAGTCTTCTCCCTATACTTCAGAGCAATTCTTTCACTCCTGTGCCTACTGAAGGAACGAAGGCTGTGCAGCCTGCAGCCTCTCTGAGGGACTGAGCCACCGTTCTGCACAGGCCTCACATCTCACAGGAGCTGAGTTGCTCTAACAGGGCTTCAGCCTTTATGTTTCTTTTGTGGGGGGAAAAAAATCACGCTGCTAAAAGCATCGGTGCTCTCTCTCACACTCCAATCACACACATTAGTCACTGCTTCGCTTTGCTGTCTCTTTTATGTTACACGCAGCAGCTCCAATGTACTCAGCAGGGTGATTTTCTGTAGCCGCTGCAGAGTGCTTTGCAGCACATTACAAAGACCTTCCTCAGCTTTTTATCTCCCATCTCTTGTTTCTGTCAAACAGAAGCTGGACTTCACATGAGGGTGCATCAGGGAAACAGAAGGAAGGGAGTGGGCTTTTTGTGGGGGTTTTTGATTGCTTGCTTTGCTCTTCCTCAGGAGTGCTTTAGTTTTGTTGATGTAGCTGCCTGTATTAAAGTACTGTGCGTTCATACCTTTCCTGTAGCACCTCTGTATGCTCTAGGTGGTGGAGAAGGAAAACACTGCCTCCACTGCAAACACCTTCCTTTCTCTGCCCCAAAACCACCAATGGGAATAGAAGGCATTTGGGCAACTGAAGTGAAACTCTTGACCACTGGAACAAATGGGAGCTAGGCAGAAAAATTCCCACTTGGCAGGGTAGTATTTCAGCCTTAGTGCTGTGGCTTCCTCTACCTAACAGAGCTGTAAGTTAGGTGTCCTTGGGGAGAAAAACTAGGCCCCAAAGAAGAGGATTCACAAAGCACAGCAAGCAGCCCAGGTGTTTGCCCCAGTCCAGGTGGTGAAGCCAGCTAGACCTGAGCACCCAAACTCGTTCCCCTTCCCAAGCATGAAAACTGTTCTCAAGATGGACCCCACAGAGTTCATTTCACAGAGTTTGGGCAAGATAAGTTGTACCAGGGAAGCACTTATGGTTTAGCTATTGTGCTTTACATAAAAAGGGAGATTATTAGTTCTGTTCTTTCACGTATGCTATTAAGTGAGAAATGACAAGAGAGGTCTGAAAGTACCATACCCAGATTTATATCCTGGGTGCAAAAGTCAGGCCAAGTAATGGAGCTGAGCTGGTCTCCCCTAACTGGTTCATTTTCTGACAAGACAGCAAGTGGGACATCTTTCTCCTGAGCCCTTACTGCAAGATCTGAGCTGAGGATGTCTTAAGACACCAAAAGTGAGACAAGCATTAACTGATAGGTACAGAAACCGACAACACGAGCACCTTCAGCATCGGTTGTAAGCAGAAGGAAGTCATCTCAGTTTGGGGTTGGGGAGGAAACACTTGTGGTGAACTGTAATTCCCAATTTAAACCCAGGGAGCTGCCCCTGGGTGCCCTGCAATACTGGGTCTATCCAGAGAAAGACCATCATCACCAGTTTTCATTAAGAATAGAAACCATATGTTTTGCTATCGGAACAAAAACAAAACAAAAAACCCTAACATGACCCATTCCTTTGACAAGGAGAAAGTGTCAGTTACCTTAGAATTTTATATCTGAAGAACCTAAATCAAATCTCATTTAATTTATCTGGGGGGGAGGAGAGAAGTAAACTAAAATCTCACCACAATGAGCTTTAGAAGGCCAAAGTAACTTGGAGTGCGGTGTTAGGGTGTCAGTTTAGTATAAGGGAGCAAATAGCTTATCATAAAGCTTTGACTAATTTCCCACCCTACTTTCCTCAGGTTTCTTTTTCTGTCAAGCAGTTTTATTGCTTATAGATGTCATAGAGTTCATGCTCCCACTAGACACCCAAATTTAACTGCAGTTATTAATCTGACTGTCAGTAACAGTTACAGAGCTGCGGGAGGATTCAGTTCACCCCATGCTGCAGAATGCTTACTGTATGCCGGGCTGGCTAGGGAAGTAACCATGGAAAATGCTCCCTGGACTGCCTGCCAAGGCTTTACAGCAGCCTCATGGTTTGAATTTTCCCTGCTCGTTCAACAAGTTACTCAAAGCTGCATTTGAAACTTAAGAGCTTTCAAATCTAATGCTGTATTAACATTAGCCGGGTCCAAAAAATGTTTTTAGAGGTCACTTCTCAAAGAAAGTACTTACAGAGTATTACTGGTAGGAGAGGAGAACTGCACACCCCTTTCTGAAGGAAGCAGAACCTGTACTGAATGGCATGAGCTACCCTGGTCTGAGGAGCAACTTTCTCTGAAAACATTTCTATGGGATTTATGCCAACATCCTTGTGATTATAATAGAAATCCATCACAGTTGTGAAGTTGTAGTGCAAGCTGTAACACAGACTTGGCCAAAACTGAGGAGGTGATTTTTTGGTGTGAGGGTGGTGGCTGTTTGTTTCAGAGGTGCAGCAGAGCCACTAAGCCAGGTAACTGAAAGGAAAGCCTTTGGCTCATGGTTAAAAAGCATGGCTAGGAACACAGCTTGAGTCTAGGAACCCCTGTTGCTGAAGTGGTAACCACGCAGTTGAGGCTATTCTACACTGCATCAGAGAGTAAACCAGCCCGTCACAACACCTTCACTCTACATCCAGCCTTGTCCTTATCTCCAACTGAAACAGGCTTCACAGTATCAGTGGACTTCAGCAGATGGACATTGCAATGTTCTCCATTCTGTATTACCACACAGTACCAATGCAACAAGTTCACAGTGTTTAATCCAAACTTCTTTTCCCCCCCATCTTTAAAGGGAGGTCCAATCCAGAACCGAAAATCCAAGCGTTGCCTGGAACTGCAGGAGAACAACGAAAATGAATTTGGATTTCAACTTGTCCTTCAGAAATGCACTGGACAGCGCTGGTCTATAACAAATATCCTGAAAAGCTTGTCATCATAGCAGACAACTTTTTACCCATTTCTTTTGCTACTGTGTAGCAAATACTGCATTGTTGCCTGCTGTACTGTATTCCTCCCCGGTTCCTCCTCTCCTCTTTTTTGTCCCTTTGATTTTCTTTTGTGAGTGTGTGAAAATCGAGTTTGTGGGCTGATAATAAGACATTTTTATTTCACAATGATGTTTTCATGGCATTTATAGAGACACTGAATGACAAGGTGATGGATAGGCTATCCTAAAATATTTTACAACTGTAAATAGGAAACAAATGGAGAATATTTATAATTCAAACTTTTATTGAATAAAAAAGTCCAAACACTATTACTGACTAGCTGTCTCCATGGAAATCCAGCTGGAAGTTAAGTGATGGTTTCATTTTTTAATTAACCCAAGCCTGATCTTGGCAAGCTGTTGTTCCCAGGCTTGAAGCCCTACCTGTGCACTAGCAGCTACCATGACGAGGAGGAGTTTCTCCTTTCTCCCTCTGGCAAGACCCATCTAGGGCACTGCAGCTACCAGTGTGCAGCTATGGAGGAGAGATGGGGGGTGTTGTCATGGGGGTGTGGAGGTGTAAATATGTACCCACGTACTTTTCCTCATCAGTACTAACAAATAAAACCACAGAGAAAACCCAAGGGCTCAAGGGAGGCAGGGAAGATAATTAATTGGGGGTGGGGGAAGCTACAAGAGAAAAGCAGAAGCTACTGAAAGAAGAGTACAGTAAGTACATGAATAAATAAATATCTACCTCTGAATCTAAAAATCATCATTTACTTTGCAGAAAACATTCTCCTGCCCTTTCATGAAAGGTATCATCAGATGCTCAGCTGGCGAGCTGTCCTACTGCGACAGCTTCTGTGGGCCTGCTTGAAGAGTCTCATATTTTTCAGAAAGAGCATGAGCAGTCAATCCTGACTCTTGATTATTAATCCAATTATGGCCTATTGATCCGTATCTTTCTTGTACCTCAGCACAACATCTGGCACTGTTAAGGGCACTGTAGAATCAACACACTACTAAAGATGACTATAGGAGACAGAGGTTGGGGCAGATTGCATTTTCCAGCAGGTATGCTGACAAGTCACACCTCACCCTGCCCTGGGGAGCACTCTCTGGTACATACAGATCACTGCAGATTTTTTAAACAGGCAGCTGTGTCAGAGATCAACAGTCTCTTAAAATCATGGCTGCTCATTTGCCTTTTTGCTAGCGAGACTTCTGGAAGGGAGCTGCAGGAGTGTCCTCATCTCCCAGCAGCTCCCTCAGGATCCAGGCAGGGCTGGGACTGGGAGGAAGGGATAGGGCAGGATATGGAGAGGCAGCTCTAGGTTGCTCCATGCTGCAACTCCTAAGAACCCTTGGACCTAACTACAGGTTCTTCCTTCTGTGGTCACATAATGCTGCATGTTTTACTCTCCAATTTTCTTTTTCAATCAGTCTTTAGAGATCAAAGTACAGGAACAGGTTGCCCAGAGGTGGTGGAAGCCCCATCCCTGGAAATGTTTAAGCCCAGGTTGGATGGGGCTGTGAGCAACCTGCTCTAGTGGGAGGTGTCCCTGCTCATGGCAGGGGGGTTGGAACTGGATGAGCTTTAAGGTCCCTTCCAACCCTGATAGTTCTACGATTCTATGATTATGAGCAGGAGCATACTAGCCTTAATTAATTACTTGTGTCCTGCCTCTTGTGCAAAAGGAAAACCAATATGCTGAACAGTTACTTTTATTCTACCACCAAGGAACAAGAAAATTAATGTCTGCTCAAAATTACAGCCTACTCATAAAGCCAAAATCTACAGCTCAGAATGCACGTTGATTTTTTTTCCCTGCTCTGCCCAAGAAGCCATCATGTACGTGAGTGAGTGTTACAAGTTCCCTAGCTTCTTCAGTAGGTAACTTCTGGGTTCTGTGTGTCTGCCCAGGGCTTTTCTCCTTTTCGTCAAAGAGATGTAGTTTGGGATGAACAGGAGGTTTGCCTGCAGTCCAGAGGTCACTCTTCCCTTCTAAAAAAATGTGTTTCCCAAGTCTAGTTTGTGAAAAGCTTTGCATTTGGCTCACAAACTAGAGTATATTACCAGACACCACGCTCTCATTCTTTGATCCAACAGAAAAGTTTGCACAGTACACAGTATATGGCAAGAGACACTCTCAGTCAATGTTTTATCATTTTTATGAAAGCAATACTAACATGATGGATGTGTCTTCAAAGTGATCTAGAACTTCTCATCTGTGTAAAGACAGAATGGAAGACTTGGAAGACGGAGAGCAAACACCACTTTCTCCTGCCATCACAACCATACCTTGGAGCTCATAGCTGAAGAAGCAAAGCACAATTGTAGCTATTGAAGACTGAATATTTACACTTAACGGAGCAGTTACAAAATGAAGTTGCAGAAAAACAATCTGGAAGAGGAAGCAAAGACTAATCAGGCAGCTCACTTGCCTAAACTAGTTTATTTCCTGACCTAAAGGACAGCAGAAAGCCAGGTATGGGGAGACAGGCATGTGCTGACATTCATATACCTGTTGAACCTCTGCAACTTAAGCATTTTCCATCCTTCCTCCAGTCGAATGCTGACCTCCTGCTGCTAAGCCTAGAAATCCATCCCACTGCAGATGCTGGCCCCAGCTGTCTTTTCCTGGTGCACCTCACAGGCGTCCAGCATTTAACTCACAAATAGCACCTGGATTATCCTTGCTTTAAAAAGCTGAGCAGAAATCCCTCTGGCATGGTACGTGCTGTTGCCTGTTAAAACAAGAGTGGTTTATACAGCACCTTTCTGAGCTCCACGGGTGCTCTACCTGTACAGTAACGGCCACCATAA
Organism: Todiramphus chloris collaris; assembly: GCA_025345505.1. NCBI lineage: Eukaryota > Metazoa > Chordata > Aves > Coraciiformes > Alcedinidae > Todiramphus > Todiramphus chloris. The sequence goes on from JANVCC010000046.1 coordinate 1,646,730, forward strand.
AAATGGTGCAAAACAAAGGTGGAAACTCTAAAATGAAACAACCAACTGAAACAAAAAAACCTATGGGAAAAAATGTAGTCCAAGTCAAACCTTGAAGCCAAATAAGCAGGCACAAGTTGCCAAGTAAGCTGCAGACAAACATCCAAATACAAAGCTAATTTCACAACTAGGAGTGGGTTCGCTTGCTGCAGAGTATTCTGAATTACCCATTAACCACAGGCAACAGTTTCTGTCTGAATCTTGTCAGATGTTTGGATAGGACCTCTGGACACTGAAGAAATGACACACACCATGCTTCCCTGGGAGCAGCACATGGAGATCTGGCTACCAAGACTGACACAGGAAAACATCTGGCTGTACTTTCAGCCAGGCCTTCTGGGTACTGAGAGGTTGGGGTTCTGAGCCTGTGTCTATCTGTGTGCAATCTGCCTGCATTTGTGGACAGTTCTTGCTGCCCTAGCCCCTAGGGAAGTGGGAGGGAAGGTAAAATTAAAACACATTACCAGAATCCTTATCTACTTGGCAACAGGCAGCGTCTGACTCTCCCATTCTAGCAGTCACATGCAGCTGAGCAAAAGAGATTTTTGCCACTCCCAATCAATACAGCAGAAATACTAATAAAGATGCTGCAACAGTTGCCATAACAACTGCTGTTAACTGCAACTGTAGTAAAGAATACAATCTCTTCTTTGTCCACAGAATAACAATATCTTTAGTATTGATAAGTAGACCTTTGTAAAGAGATTAATTCCTTTAAAGCTGTTACTCTTCAGCATGTATTTTAGATCTGCAAGAATAAAATGGGGGTGCCTTTTGCTGCCCAGAAAGATAACAATTCCAATTAATACCTTAGGTGCTGGTATAAGGTTCTCCAACTCCCAGCCCACATATATACTAAACCCAAGAGTTTTTTGTCAAATGAAATTTGGATCTACTGAAAGAGAAAATCTGTCAGCTTGTTGGTAGGAAAAACATTGCCTGTACTTCACAGGTAGTTTGAGTCCATTTTTGTCTTCTAAATAAGTTCCAGTGATCAGTAAGAGCACAAGCAACACTGACCACCACAAAGATCAAAGTATTTTCCTTTATCCCTTTAGCCACCAAAGTATAAAAAGGGGGCAGGGGCTGAACGGTGCTTTATGTTGTCATTTTTGAGGACTGCACTTTTCAGAGATTCGTTTGTTCCCAATCCACTCCGTACAAAGCGGGGTGGTACTGCTCTGAAAAGGTCCCTACAGAGCAGGGAGAGCCATGTACAGTTACATTCACTCGTACTTGGAAACAGTCAGAGAGACGGAGCTGAGAAGCAGGTTTGTTGGCAAAGGGTGCAAGACACACAGGGGTAACAAAACTATCCTACGAAGTGCAACATCCTGCAGAAGACACATGGAGTGACAGCTTCGTAGGTCACAACGTGATTCACAGTTCTGAACAGCGGGAAGGACTCTCAAATAGTCCAGCCTTCCCTCTCACCTAACAGAGGCTATGGCACACGCGGCACAAGGTGCTGGCCTTGACATGTGCAGTGTCAGCGGTGCATACAAAGCCTGGAAGGTACAGAGGCCACTTGAAGATGACTGAAGAAATCCCAGTATGTATGTGTATGGTGGAGAGCAGGACTGCACACAGATTCTTGCAAAGTCTTGGAAGAATAAAACATGTTTAATAGCTGGTCACTGAGAAAAACCAGCTAGCAAAGCCTTCTGGTTATTTATTATTTCATTTCAAGTCCCAAAGACAATTATCTATAATTGTCTTGCAGATTCTTGTTAGTGCTGCACTCTGTCTACCCCAGCACCTTAGGAAACAAGTAATTCCACATCCCTTAGAAGCTGCAAGCACCAGAGCCACCAGCTAGAGACGGTGGGGATCCCGCTGGGCTTTGCAGCTGTTCCCAGCAGTAGCTGGTGTCACCGCTCTGGGACAGCCACTCTGACAGGCGGGGAGGGCACGGCCAGCGTGGCTCTCCTCGCTCCCACAGGATCTCCCCAGCTCCACCACACCCCGGCAGCTCTCACCAAAAACTGCACTGTCAGTTTCTAAGCTTTCTGAGAACACAGCCCATGCATTCACCTCCCCCCAGCATTACCCCAAGGCATTGTTCCAAGGCATGTGTTGTATCTTCTCTCTATATACATTTACATACAGAAATTAGCAGCTGCTGCATGGAAGGAAGCATCTACAGGGCATCTAGAGCTACAGCCATACAATATGCATGAACTGGTTTGTCTACAAACCTCTTTTCCCAGTAGCCAATCTAATGGACACTGATAATCTAACAAAAGGTTCCTTAGCTTGTCTATATGCAGTCTGCATGCTGTCCAGCCTGCACTGACAAGCCAGATTACTTAATGCTGCTGCCTTCTACACCAAGAGCACCTCACAAATGCTCTTCTGTGAGCTCTATCTACTAAAGATCCAAAGAATCTGCTTCTAAATATACCACTCTGTAGTGATGCATTCAGGCCAGTTAAGTCAAAATGCCTAATTCCAGTTGCTCCCAGCTGAATCAGAACACCACATTTTTGGAAATAAGCAATACACAAAGAGTGGGTCAGAGTTTTCCTAATGTCAGTCTAGACACGAACCTGGGGTGGCAATGAGGATTCAGTCTCTAATGATGTTATACAATTACATCTCTAATGATACTATATAAGACCAAGCACTACAGCTATTTGAACTTAGGGAACATTTACTTTTTCAGTACAGCAGCAATTCCATAGGAATACTGAACTTAATTTTATATTATTATAATGAAGTATTTACACTTACCACAGATTAAATAATGGAAGACACATAGCAATGCTTCAAACTTGGAGTCAAGAGAGTGGGATACAATTAGTCAGGGAAAACTAAAGCTTTTTATCACTTTTTTTTCCAAAATTAGACTGTTGATAAGCAGCAGTTTTATATGACATTATATGGTTTAAGGAATTTCTGGAGAAGTCTTAAAGAGTCCTCACAATTTAAAAATCAATCAAAACGGATCTGAGCATCAAGCTGCATTGTTGTGCATTCCTGCTCAGACCTCCGCAAATACAGCTGCTCCAGCCAGAGTGAAATACTTTCTCACTGAGATTTTAGTCGCTGTTGTCTATTGGTCTGCTTGGTTTCTACTAGGCCTTCTGTGAAACCAAACTTGGAACACTTGCAGCTTCAACAAAAATTTATTACGTATAGAACTATGGGATGTAATTCCTGAAGATGTGACTATGTTCTCTGAACCCTCATAAAGATACAGTCACTACTCAGAAATAGCTGGAGGAGGAGAAGGTGCACCTGTTTTCCCTTTTTATTAGCAGTTAAGACCATTCACATTGACACAGCAGTTATATTAAATAGCCTACTTTCCAGAGGAATAAAAGCTCATTTTCTCCAACTTTCAGGGTCGCGACTTGCCAAACAACACCTTTTTAAACTAGTCTTGCAAGGGTTTTCTCCCCTTCCATGTATTTTATCACACTGCTTCTAAGTTATTGCAGTGGAACCATACTTCATGAAGAAAAATTAGAGCTACTGCTGCCACCGTCTCTGCTAACCCATAGATGTTTGGTGCAGCACTTTATCATGAGCCAAAGGTTTCAGGGGACCTACTTTTTACGAATACTGTCAGCATGTTCCTATTGTTACTATGCCAAAACATCTGTTCATCACCATGATTGATGTTCTGTGAATAACACTGCTAGCTGATGCTGTGGGGCTAGCAGGTGCAGTGCTGTGCTCGAGTTGGGGAAAGTTCTTTGATCATCTTTTTCAAAGTCTAATTTTGGCCAACAAACCAAAAATCCCATCTTCATTACACTGCTGCTAATTTGACCCCTTTCTATTGGCTCCAAGCGTTTTCAATTCTGATCATCTGGACACCTTCAAAGGCATTTTGAACAAGTGACCTCACAGCATTTGTCAACCATCACGTTCCCCGCAGTCAGGGTGGGCAGACAGTCAACGTCCAAGTGGATACGATGTTGTCTGTAAGGTGCATGGTAAATGAGCATTTAAGAAACTCTTTTTCCCTCCCGTTCCAGTAAGATGTTTGGCTGGGTTTTTCTCACCTGAACATCCTGAAACAACAGTACCAGGATGCTTGACTTTGCAGTTTCTTTACCATACAGCTGTCACATGAGAAGGTGGTAAAGAATAAATCAGTGTCACCTCTACAGCAAGTGTGGATCATATCCTCAGCACATGTCCAGTTCTCTGACAAGTAACTTCAGAGTATGGCATAGGATATATTAGTTAATTAATTGATAACATAGATATTTGGAATAGAAAGCATCCTTATCATGCAAGGTGGAGCACAGGCTGAAACACATTCAAAAAAATCTCATCTGATTTACGACAACTCCAACAAACTCACTGGTAGTTCCCCTCTTGCCTGAGGATTTCAAAGCTCTCTGCAGATTAAACGCCTCTGAGGTACACCATTAGTCTTCCCATTTGGCAGAGAAGCAAAGTAGTCATGTTGTAACAGATCACATGTTATAGCAAATCACTGCCACCAATAGCCAGGGGAAAATGTTCACAGGCAGAAGTGGCTGTGAAGTGTCTAAATGCCATTTGTGCATCTGAATATCTTCACCATTAATACTCATCACCTACTTATACCAGTGCTTTAAAGTGCTGCCTAAATAATTGATTAGTCTTTATAACATCCCCATGAAATAGATAGCTAATTTATCTCTAGTGTACAAGTTAAAACGAGGCATGGAGAAGTTAAGCACTTTTAATCCAAACTGTTCAGCAATCTATGAACTAATTCAGAGTAAGAAATGGGCAGGTCATTATTTTTGAAGTTTATGTTCAGCTTACATCTCCATAAAGACCCTTCTCTAATATTTTAATATTCCCTGGAAATATATAGATGCTGAGTTTCACCTATAAGCAGTGAACCGGAATTTTCAGAAAAAAACTTGTCAGATAAAGCGTCTGACTTTCAAAATACTCACATGTTGTATTGCACTGATAGAAACATAAGTTGTTACACAGTTACACGCTGCTAGGATAAGAGACAGACAAGCTCATCCAAATATATTTCAATTGAAAAAAAGTGAAGCAGTACAGAATGATTTTAGACTTCACTATTAATGGGAATTAGACAAGAATATAACACTAAAATTTATCAAGGTTGTCCTTGAGAACACAGAAATATGTACCTTCAGCTCATAAGTGAGTTTGAAAATCAACCAGGGGAAAGAAAGCAGTAGTTTCTCAACCTTTCACATCAGGAGGCAGCTGAAATTTGACATCTAGGGGATTTTTTTTTTGCAGGGGGTGGTGGTGGGTGGAAGGAGGAGAGGCAGGCCTGGGAGCAGGGGATTAGAAAGAAGAAAGATACTAAGTTACCTATTTCTTTTCTGGCCCTTTTGTTTTTGCTCTCTGAGAGCTGACACCATAAATTAAAGCTTTTATGATTACTTGAGAAATGGATGGAAACTTGTGGGGGACTTTTATGGTAGACAGCTCCAATTCTGTGAAGCTTGTACACTCCTTTGGTGCATTCACAGCACTATAAGCCAGTGCTGCTTCATCACAGAGCTACTTCATGGAACTGACTGCACAGGCCTGTTGGGAAAGGGCTGCCAGGGGCATTTCAGCAAGAAATCCAGAACGGGAGAGTTCCGGTACCTTCCAGGGATAACAACAATGCATTAGTCATTGAATTGCCTCCTCTCAGGGCGTTCAGCCTGAGGAGAAACGCTTCTAATCTAGACTATTGTAATTGCATTTGCAGAATGCCCACTGCTCTCACAAACATACAAGGAATCATCATCCTTGCTCTGAAGAGTTCACAACTTGTTAGGCAGATAAAAGCAGAAGGGTAGAATACCCCGTGCACAAAGAATGAAGGGCACTGGCTGGTCTTGCCTGTTCTTTGCTCACAGGCAGGCATGACACATCCACAGGCACCAACCACCCCTGCACTTGGATTTCTAAGTGCTGTCACTTGGGGAATGAATATAACCAGTCAAAATGGAAACAAAGACAGAAACAGCATATCAGCCTTTGAGGAGATGTTTCAGATTTGAAAGAAAGCAAGATGACCAGCCTAGCCCGTCACGATCTGCATCAAAAAGAAAACGGCAGTGGTTCTACTGAATGCAAGCAGGACTAGCAGAGAAAGAGCTGCAGCAGCAGCCTGGCAGTGGTTAGAAGTGTTTGTGGAGAAATACAGGCTCAAGCACAAAGACACCGCCCAGCATTAATCCAGGATGAGCAATTCAGGCACCTGCACGATCAAGAGGAAATGCTATTGCTCAGATCAAGCCCTTTGAAGAAAAGGTTATTTTTATCAGCTGCAACAAGATGACAGGACAGAGGATGAAGTGAAAGAGAACTCAGATTATCTGGTGTCTAGGCTACAGAAGAAAGACGAGGGAATAAAAAGGGGAAAGATAAAGGAAGAAAAATCCTTAGTTCCAGTCTGGTTTTGTTGTTGGTCTGGGGGGCTTTGTTTTGTTGAAAAGCAAAACACCTGATGAGATGCCACTGGTTCTAAACCTAAACGACTCTGAATTCCATCTGGTTAAATATGTGCCTTCAAGTTCTTTTATGTACAAAAATCCCAGACTTGCCCCAAGACAATTCTGTGTTTCTCACACCAAATCATCTACTTGCACTTGTACTGGGTTCACAAATCAGCTGAAGAATAGAACATCTAATTTGAAAAAATGGTGGCCAAGAATGCACAAGATAAATTGGCAAACTATTAAGGGAGGGGAGGTGGAGATGAGTGACAAGAATGTAAAGCAGTGGAGCAACTGCAGGAACGCATTCGTTCTTTGTTCCAAAGAACAAGCTAGGCTGAAGGCCAAGGTGAGGGATCAGACAGAAAGCAGTGAAGGAAGAGGGCCAAGAGTGTTGACCTGTGGGAAAAGAACATGGGTGTGGGGGAGAGAGAGGCTGTCCTGGGTACAGGAAATGCTATAAAAAAAAAAAAAGACTTACAAAATGCTAGTAAGAAAATAATTACCTAAAAAAATACAGTTCAAACTCTAATTTATACCATTTTGTAGGGTTCTCAGAGCTGGAATAGATAACTCGGATCTTCCCCAAGCAAAACAAAATACCCGACTGACTTTTTTGGCTGTACACAAACCACTGACAGACAAAGCTATGATAGCACTGAAGGGAAAAGTGAAACAGAAAGCAAAAGCATACCCAGAGTGCCACAGTCCCCTCACTCTTATCTAAAAAAAAAAAATAAAAATCAAGCATCCAGACTCTGAAAGCCTACTGGTCCCACAATCTTAAATGTTCTACTTGACTGTGTCACAAAGGCAGTCCTGCTCTAAGCACCAGTACATTCTGCCACATAACTGTAGCCCAGCATAACACAACAGCCTAGGCATCACCAAATGCCTGCTGAGATAAAAACATAAACTGCAATTTTCCTTGAATCATATAATGTCATTAGTCCGATGAGAACTAGTACAAACAACGCTCATTTTTTTCCACAGTGATTTTGTTTCCCCAGTTGTTTCCAATAACACTGAGTGGGGTGCAGAGTCTGAACTCTGTAATAAAAATCTGTTTTCATGCACTTTAACTTCCATAGGCTCAACGCTGAATCCCAGCACTAAGAATTAGAAAATACATAGCAAAAATGGGTCTCAGTGTTCTTTTTCATGTTTTGTGTTGTTGCCTACCCCAGGAAGTCAGCTTACAAGTACCACGCATTCTCATTTGTTATGCTGTTCTGTACAACCCCAAAGCAGCTACAAGATAGGGACTGCACATTGGAATTGTGCTGTCAGGCCTCTGGGCTTCCTTTGGAAAAGCCTGCCAAGCCTTCCAGAACCAGAAATGGGCACCATTAGAAGAGGGAAGGGAGAGTGTGGAGAAATAAACAGAAAATTCAGACATTTTTCAGCCTGGTCTAACATATATTAATATGTCTATTAATAGACTTTTGCTAAAATATTTTATTGCTTATATCCCACCATAACAAAACCCCAGAGTGTGCCCAGTGCACCTTATTCCTACAGTAGTACAGCTGTCATCTGATGCCAAGGTAAGGAGAAAACAGCTCAACAGAAGTCCTGCCAAAGACTATATCTGACCTTGAGCAAGGTACGTGGCTTATCTTACCCTCAGTTCCCTCACCTTAAAGAGAGAGATCACAAAGATTTCCCTCACAGTGTTTGAAAACTCATTCATTACAATTTGTGTAGGGTTTGTGGATGACTGATCACCACGATTTTGAACAGCTCCAGGGGTTAAACAGGGCAACTTCTGACCAGAATGTGAGTTTACTGACTGACCTAGAGAAAACTGTCTATTGCTAGGATCTTTAATAGATCCATAATCTGTGCCCTAACTCTATATATCACTACAAACTGCAGCTCCTCTGCTTTTTTCTGGCTAGTAACTGTCGAGGAACATAAATAAGGCAGGGCCTTAAATACTGATAGTGAATGTACACTGTCTGATCTTTTTATTCATTATTATGGGATGATGGCAGTCTCCCTGGGGAATTAATTCTGTCTCTATCTCCTCAGTAGCATGATCTTCCAGTTGCCATCACTACTGGCTTCTTCAAAGTGTCCTTTTCATATGGAGAAATACACATTCCCCTCTATCCGCAAAATCTGAAGTCTTCAAAGACTCCTCCTTATCAGCACTTACCAGTCTGACTCAGTCTATTCAAACTCAAGTTGGCCTGTGCAGATTTACAAGGAACTTTTTGCAAAGAAATGATTTATTCTTGCTGCCATCTACTGCTGAGGGAAACGGGAATCTCATTCATAATTAGAGCTATTGATCTCTGAACTGCACTTTTTCACAGCATCCTGGACTCAGAAGATAAGCCAAATGTTTTTTCCTCTCCTGAAGAACTCATGTTTTGTCACTCAATGCAACCATAACTAGGACAAGCGTCAACAACACAGACTTAACACAAACCGGTAAAGCATTACAAACCGTCAAGGAAAATAGTATGTACAGATGTGACATGAGGGAATTGCCTTGTCTTCAGTTAAGACTGTTTATAAACAACTTTGTCCAGCACTTAAACGTTCTGCTACCCCCACCTCTATGTGCTGCCAAAATGCCTCACCATCTATGAGGTCATCTTAAGCTATAAGCATCTAGAACAGCAAAAAGTGTTCCAGTTTGACCTCCTGTCATAATACAAGAAAACAAGAGTTATGTTCTAACTCCTGTCTTAGGAGGAGTTAAGGTAAGTTATTACATAACATATCTTCTTAATTTATTACATAATTAATAACTTATTACATGACTTAAGAAGAAACAAATGATGATTTAACTGAGCTGATGCCAGAACCTTTCAGCACCACTCATAATCCAATCAGTGTCAAAATTGCAGGGTTTTAATCGTATGTATCTGTTCCCTTGACAGATGATTGCACATGTGCAGTAATCTAAGAGAAATCCTCTTTTCTGTATGTACCTCAAGACAATAGTTGGTATTGGCACAAGTGTTTCCAGAGTGTCTACTAAGTTATTGCAGAAGGAAAAAACTCTTCATAATGATCAACAGGAAAATTCTGTCTGCCGAAATTCCTACTGGGTATAGCAGAACTAGGATATCATCCTGGCATCCACTACGCTGGCTTATTGCATGTTACTCTATTGGGTATGTCTCTGGTCATCCTTTGAAATGAAAATGCCACTGAATGGAAAGGTACTGAGATTACCCAAAAAGCAGTAAGCAAAAATGAGCAACCATGAGATATGCTGTAGAGTTAGAATCCTGTGGTGCTGCAGCTCAGGGGTTTATGTTGTTGTAGAGACTATGGCATCAGAGAGTAATACTGTGGTGTAGATTCAGGAAAGGAAACACAGATCAGACCCAGCAAGGAGAGACAGATAGATGACACTGCCATCCCCATCTGAAAGCTTTCTAAGCCATGGCATTAGTTTGAAACACAGTATGAAAAGCTATTCACTTGTATAAATTTTCTGGCTTCGACATATTCAGATGAGATTTTCCAAAGTACTTTGGTTTTTTTAATGTAATAATAAATACAATAATAATAAATAATATTCCTATGAAAATCTGGTATTTCAGAGCTGACACTGAAACAAAACCCTTATCACAAGAAATTCTGACATCTGAAACACTAAGGGAAACCTACAGAGTGGAAAGCCTTCAGGGTTCCTCTTCTATCCTCTCCACACTTTAGCAACAGCTCCTTGCATTCAGAGGTAATAGAAGATAGCATGGGAAAGAAATAATGGATGCATGGAAAGACATCAAAGCCAGAAGAACATTTACTCATCTAGAAGATTTTGAAGGTACAAAATCTATGTTAATTGTCATGATATTGTCTCAATGCGTACGTTTGGATAGATACACAGATGTTTCCAGTGTATATTTCCAAGCAAGCTGTAGAAGAAAAAAAAAGGCACAAAGTACATTTAATCCTAAAACTTTGCTTATGTAAAGTAGCAAGATGTCAAGGGCTTTTTATTGAAGTTCTTTTCACTGACATTCTTAACATCCACTTTTTAAATTTTAAAATTATGTGCCTCATTTCCCTTCACTCTTCAGCCCGTCCTTCCTAAAATGACCAAGCTGATACTGTGATTAATGAGCAAAGTATTTTCATCTGAGACATGAAACAAAACAAATAGCCTATTCCCCTCCAGTATACTCTTTTTTTTTTAAACCACTGTGTTAAACCTGAAAGTTTATGATGGATTTTCTATGCAGTTCATTCCCTAAATTAAGAGGAAGTGAGCAGGGCAGGTGGAAATGCAGGCTTTTACCTGCCTTTTGTATTAAAGCAAGATGTAAATTAAAAAAAAAAACTTTACTACTCTTAAATGAGAAACACTCAGAAGGCAGACTCCCAGGAGTCCAAAAAGGAAAAAACATGCAGTTGAAGACAGTCACCCTCCATACAACACTCTGTTTTGAAGGCACTTTCTTCCCCTGTGTTCCCGATGTAGACTTTCAGAATTTAATCCAAGAAATGTCCTTAAAGAATTTAAGAAAGGTGCAATTGAAACAAAATGATTTGAAAAATCTTTTTTATGAATGAATTTGAAAAACAAAATCTATGTCACATGGGTGGAGACTGTACATTTAAGGAAGGAAAAAAATGGCAAAAAGAATAAAAACAAAATCCATGGGAAAAGCTTTCTTCATCCAAGGAACACTAAAGATAGACCAATGCATTATATTATACTCTTGGGAAACAGCAATAATGCAAACTGTAGAAGGACCATGACTTCTAAACTACAGGTCTCGAGACTCTCATGCAGAGTTTTGCAGCTGTGTTTTGAAGGACTGCGAAACACCAGTTCCTCCTTCCTCGTTTAGCGACAAAGCCTATGGCAGTTGGATATCCACCAGTGCTTGCTGCAAGAAAACTTGCCTTTTGATGGGTACAGACATTTGTGATAAGAAACTGATGCAGACTAAAGAAATTACTTTTCTTTAGCACTTCTGTTTCTCCTGGATAGTAGTTTCATTTTCTTTTTGGTAACTCAGGAAAGACAGCAGAGATAAGCACCTCCTAGGAAGCTGAGAAGGTAACAGTGCACGACTCCTTGTTCAGAAAAACCACTTGTTATACTCTGTGTACTGCTCTGAGTATCAGGCGCTCAGAAAAGCAGCCTCAAATAATGATGACTGAACCCCAGGGTTCCTGTCCTGCAGCATTTAACTCGAGGATTTAGGTCTGTGCTCCTGCGGTGCCTTTCACTGGAAGGCTTTCCTTTCCTCTACAAACTACATGAGCTCATCTCTGGTACAGGAGAGACAATTATCAGCTGGCCAAACACCCAACCAAATCAAACCCAAACAGCAAACCAACAAAGCACAGACTGGGGAAATAACTGTCCCGAGGTCACTCATCAAGTCAGACACAGTCTGAACTACTGACAGACACAAAAATCTCCTTCCACCTGAATCCTGGTTAGATGACAGATAACCTGCTGGTGAAGGCTGTGCTGTCTGTGGCACAGCAGAAGGGAGACCTCCAAATGGAACAATTCCAGGTGGCTCAATATAGCAGATGCAAAATACTCAAGATGCAAACTTTAGGGTTCAGCTTTAGAAATACCTCTGAATAGAAAGGAACACCTATTGCTTTCCCATCTGGTAGAGTCTGAAATAGGTACCTGTCCCCATTCACTGCTGCAGATTGACCGATTAGTAAACTAAAAAATCCATGACCTTTCTGTCAGCCCCTAATCAATTCCATCTCCATCTAAGTGGCACAGCAGCCAATCTCCTCCAGCTCTGGATGAACAAGCACATGAAACAGAAAAAACTCAGCAATCTTTCTTTTGCTATCTACTAACCACTGATCCTATGAAGTACTGAGCACTGCAAGACTTCTGTCTGATAATTACATTTTGGATTGTACATCAGCCTCTGAAGTGAGAAGAATGCAAAGTTACTGAAACAAGTTTTAGAAAACTTCTATCTTACAGGAAAATTTTTAGTACTGACACATAAAACTCACATGTCTTCTTTTATTCTTAGTACCTAAAGAGAGTCTCTTATGCTCAGACTCTGATTTCACACCAGGTAATCCCTAAGCAGAGCTTCCTAACACATATTTGAGAAATTCTGCTGATCAATATTTTTCCTTGTCAATTAATAAATCAAGATACCTGCTGTCTTGTTAATGGTTACATTTGTCAGTGTATTAACAGCCATACATCTAAATTTGAGAAATAAAAATATTTTACACAGAAAACTATTAATAAAGATTCTGAAAAGCACACACAGAAATGAGATCAGTACCAGGACACTCAAGTATCTCCACGGCTGTGTGGAAGACTGATAAATATATATTATATATTATATATATATTTCTATAAAATACTAAAATATAAAGGAAAAATCCTCCTAAGCTTTAAAGCAGAATATTTATTTGACCTTCAGTTGAAAGCAATTGACCTTTCTGATGAATGGCAAAATCCTATAGCTGCATTCAGTCATGAATAGTCTTTAGGAAATGAGGAAAAAACACTTTAAACTGTTGAACTTCATACAGCAATTAGTAGAAAATTCATCTTAATGGAAAACTACTATTCAGGATGATTCTGTGCTCTAAACTAATACTGGCTTTTGAAAAGTCCTGGAGAAATCTGTGCCACCTCAGCCAGCACGAACGTTCTGTAGAGAACTCTCTACAGAGTGCTACTGGGTGGGGTTCTACACCATTTTAACCAGTTCCACCAGTCTGACAGATGAACTGCACGTTAAGGAAGCCTTCTCTTCAGTAGCTCTTTACTTTCTGTGTTCAGCATCTTCATATTTTAGCATTTTTCCATTATTCAGAGAAGTGCAACTGTTTTGTTCTTAGACATGAAGCCCCTAGAAGAAATACACTGTATTTTATTTGAAAGAACAAAACACAAGCAATTAATACCAAGAAAACAAAATCAAAACCCAACCCAAACAAGAAAAAAAAAAACAATTCCAAATATCCACAGTCCATGACTAATGAAAAACCTATGAACGCATTCTGGTGACAAGGATGGAATTTTAACACACAGTAAGTTAAGAGAAAGAAGTGGAAAAAAAAAGGTACAAACATGAGGGTCTGAGCTACTGTAAAAGAAAGACAACAGCCAGGCAGGTCTAGCTTAATCTATCAGCACACTGCAAAACCAAGTCTGACTTACTCTTCTACCTGAGGCGTGTTGTTGAAACTTTGGGTGTTGTGCTGCAGCATTGAAGTGGTCTGCACCAGTGAAATAAATCACCCCCATACTCTAAAAACCAAGAACAGCATTACATGTGTAGAACGGTTAAGAATTGTGCCTCCATAACTGCTCACCACTGTTTCCTTTTCTGTTGCTGTGTGTCTTACACCAAATGAAAGGCTCCTCTGGAGAAATGCCACGGGTAAGTATTTCAAAATCCACACTTGCTGAAGAACATTCTTGTTGCAAAGGATCCTTGTTTAGTACTATCCACACCACTCAAAGAAAAGGACTCCAAAGCACAGCAAACAAAAACAAGCTGGGGTGACAGGTCTTTAAAAACAATGCAGGAACACGAGATCAACAGCCTGGCCTTAGTAACTCTTGCCTTTTAATCCAGCATCCCTGCTCCCACAGTGAGACAAATGAGATTTAAATGAGATGTGCAGACACTGGAAGACAGGAAAGAACAGTTTTGCAGCACTCGGTAGCTTTTAGGGAGAATATCAGTAGCTGCCTGATAGCCTTAACAGCTTGACGTAACATCTCTACTCTTGTACTAACAACAACAAACACCAACATATGCATACGTACACAACCAAAAGCCTACAGCTCATCACTATGCTTCAGTACAGAATTTTCTTCCAAATCTGACTTTCTCTATTAAAACAGGAGCAAATGAGAACCTGAATGTATGGCTGAGAGCTGACAGGCAGAGAGAAATGATATCTAATGCATCTTTTGAAATGCAGTCCCAAAAATACAGAAGTTAATTCTGCTACAAGGTAGTAAGGATGATTTCATTTGTTATAAAGCAGGGTCTTTACCGTGCTGGCTTACTATCTGAGATGCTTTGCCAACCACTGCAGCCCAGTACTCCCAGGGATTTGAGCTACAAGCTCAGATCTTCAGAACCTGCTACATTCCTTATTTATGAATTGATTCACTTTGATCCACAATGACAGTTACTCTTTCCTCCTCCCCTTTTTCATCTTTCATCAGTCCCTCAACAAAATTCCATTTCAGACAAACATATGGAGCAACATTACGTTCAGGGCAATCCTCTGTAGATTATTCTCTATGTTAATTTCAGAGACAGTTAGAAATCACAGAGACCTCGTCACCAAATTTTCCTGACAGTCCCCTCCTAATTACTAAAAAGCTTAACCACAGTCTGTGAAGATTAAACTAAAAACCACACCCTTGCACCCACTTAGGAAAAATATTCCTCATCGTTGAATAGACTGAGAGTATGGAGCAAATGACAGAAGCAAATGCAATACACAGATAAATTTAGCTGCACTTTTAGTTACACTTCTTAACAACAATGGTAGAGGCTTCTGTAAGCAGCTGGCAGATTTTTCTGTTTAAATTACTGTTTCAGTAGTGATGGGGTTAACCAACAAACAGTGTGCCCGAGGGTTTGATCGGATGATGACCAATATGGCAATAAACCCCAGTACAGAAAGTGTGTGAAGTGTACAGCCAAGTGCAGTCATTGTGACTTCACAGCATAGCCCTCCACATTACACAGGGGAAACAGGGCTCTGTGAGGCTCCAGGGAGTTTTTGTTTGTTATTATTTTATAAATACTGCAAGTTCCTTAGACAAAGAAAATGGGAAACTGTGGAATCAAGTGCCATTTCAGAGGCAAGTGGCTGAGAGAAATGTCTCATTTTCTGAAAGGTCACCCAGTTAGAGGCATCAGCTGTGGATATCATCGCAAAGACCAAATCCAGACTTTCTTTGTGGTTGCCCTTTTCTGAATAAGAGTAGTAAAAAAGTCCTTGTTATGACTAAGTTAAATCCGAATCTTCTCATTTATTCTCCCGGTGTTCAGAGATAAGGAGGCACAAACCAGATGTGAACTGTAGTTGCTTCTCTCTATTACTGCTGAGCTCGGTACAACTTTTACTGCCCAACAGAAATTATTAACGAAAAAGCCTTTCAATTTAGAGAAGAAATACTGTGGATCTCAGATAGGAATTTTCAAGCTTCCAGCATTTTGTCACTAGATACCAAAAAAAACCCAAATAAAAGTCTCATTTTTCTATCCTGGAATGGGAAGACATTCCCAGGTATAAGTACAAGGGGATAAGCAGGTTACAGATGTTTTGTGCTCTACCTCTCCTGGGAGAGCAGACGTTGCCCCAAGCAAATAAATCAAAGTAAGACCATCTCCACTTCTGTACAGAAAGACCTTCTTACTTGCCTCATTTCCCTTTAAGTGTCATAAAATTACATAACCAAACTCCATAGCTCTATAAGAAAACTCTATCTAAACCACCACAGACACTGATTTGACTGCCACCGAATATGACTGCTATTGCAATACTGACAAGGCATGATCCTCTTCATTACTTAAGTTGCCAGTTTTATTATACTGTCACAATCTAAAGTGTGTCCATTCTCCTCTTACAGATGACGGACCTGTCAAAATCTTCATTCAAGGTTCAGTTGTTATATTCCTGACTAGAGCTCCAGCATCATGAGGGAGAGGAGAATGACACCATTCCTAAGATGCTTTATTCTACCCTGGAGCATGATAAAAAGTCATCTAGCCCCAATTTCCATGACATAGCCATCAAATAATGGGACAATCAGTGTCACACTGATTGGGGTGATCAGAAAAAATCAGTGGCCACTGTTGTGTTTTAGAAAGAATAAACTTAATTCTACCACACACCTACATTTGTGATTCTTTTGCCTTCATTCACACACAATAATTACAATTAACATCTTACATTTTTGCATCCCTGTGCTATGGGGGTTCTGTCTCACTGAGAGAATGACTGGAAAACAATGATGAAGTAGATATCAGCAATGAAAATATAATATGAAGTTTCCATGTGACAAATTACACTGCTAGGACTCTTCCTCATTCGTACCTGAACAGACCCTGTTTCAGATCAAAACAACAAACAAACAAAACCAAAACCCAACCACAAACAAACAAGCTGCTTATGGCTGCAAGGCTTCAGTGTCAGCAAGCTCCTAGAGGAACAGTCTTTAATCTCCAAATACAAATCCTCATATTTATCACAGTAGATTATAATCCTACACCCAAGATACCCTTGAAAATCATCGTCAAATTCTCACTCAGATGCTGTTAGCCCAGAAATATTTAGTGTCTAACAAAAGCTTTCCAAGAACTGAAAACTAAATACCTATGTCTACTCAGGTAGACACTTTGACCACAGCCTACAGGGACCTCAGCATGCAGTGCAATTCCTTGGAGAGAGACGGGCACATCTGCTCCTGCAATAAATCTTAACAGTTACTCTTGACCTTAAAACATGAGCTACAGTTCGCAACAGTTTTGGACACTGCAGCAGCAGGGAAGAAAGCACCATTGCTGTTTTTTTCTGGTAAGAAATCATCTTGGTTTAAAACTTGATTTGTTCAGATAAGGTATGTGTTAGATCCAGGGAGCATTCCATCTGTCTAGAAAAGTTGTCACGGCTCATTTTCTCAATATATGAATATTAGAAGAGGGATATGGTACAAATCCAAACAGATGAAGACTCTCCAGAAAGTCCTTAAAATATCAAATATCCAGATAGCTACACTGGCGTGTCTGCCTGTTTTTCCAATAAATAGAACTAAGTTCTTAAGAATGAATGTCTTTTTTGTGCTTATATATAAGCACATAAAACATACATATACCTACATAAATATGTGTTTATACATATATATATAATATATATACAAATACATTTGTATAAATATATATAAGCCCCACAAACAATAGCCTTAGCTGCCTGGAGCGATTCCAGCTCCAGCAAGCGCAGTTCGTTAACTGGTGTGATACAGGAGAACGAGTCATTACGGCACTCACTTCACTACCTCATTTCCTCAATTCAGAGGCTCCACAGAAAGCTTGCTTTCTGTCACACCCAAAGAAGGATACACTTATACTGGAGTGGGAATACACACACTGCACTGGCAATGTGTCCCTTAGGCTGACTAGGTGGATTAACGCTTCCAGCTAGTAAACTACGTAAACTTCTTGAGAAAGAAAACCACAACTCTGAGCCCTGAGAAATGAGGGATGCAGAACAACTGATACAAAACTAAGCAGCTGATCCAGAGAAAAGAAAAGCCATTTCCTGCTGCAATGAAGTGGGACACTTTCCCAAGAGAAATATGCTAATGTTTGCAATGCCCAAGTTGATATACTGCCAGAAGTATGTATTCTTCATGTACGGAAATGAACTCAGACTGCAGAATCCACACACTGTATTCTGTATATACCTGGGTCAAGTTTGTACCTAGCTTAACTTTTTTACCATTGTTTGACCTAATTTTCAGCCTTGTTGGATATGAAATCTATTACTTGATTAGAATGAATAAATAAACCAAACTATTCACTTGAGTACAAGTCTCTGGAGTCAAACTCTAAGGCTGCCTAGAAGCAGCCTGCTCATGAACCCAAATAAAATCTCTATAAAATAGAGTCCTCCAAAATGTGTAAGTAGTCAGTAAGTAGATATGGGAATATAAGTAGATATGGGAATGTAGAGGAATACCTGCTTTAATAAAGCCAACATTCATGGTTCATGTTTTAATAAAATATGAGAAATTGGGTTTTTTAAGTCATAAAGTGGCAGGACATCACTTCTGCCATATCAAGGTGTGAAACCTATTTTAATGTATTTATTGAAATTGATCCTGTGCTTCAGAAATAACAGCCCTTTGCCATCTATGTGTCATACCTCTCTTCTGTTGCTTCCCACCATTGATGTTTCTATCTTTTCATTTTTGACATATTTGCACAACACCACAGTTCTGAGATATCCTCACAGGATACAGGATACCTAAGCAGTGCTTTATCCTATCAGAATTAGAGGTTACATTAGTACACGGAGTCAAACTAAAAGCACCTCCAGAATATTTTCTAATGTCTCATCATGATGGTTGTTTTTTTAGAAACACCAAAACAATACAAAACAAACAAAAAACCCCAATCCTAATGATACACTGCCACGTAAAGCAAGGCAGAGTTTCAAAGCTGTAAAAACAGAGCAGGCACCAAGCTGTTTTCCCGAGCTGTAACCAAAAGCCAGCTCGGCAGGAGGTTGTGTTCTGCTGGAACATGACAACCCACACAAGTGGCTTAAGCTTTGTCAACACAGTGCAACTCCACATCACAAAGCTGGGGACTTCAGGAGAGCCCTGTGGTGCTTCTGCCACTGTATGTGCCTTGTACCATCAAGATCACAGAAGGAAAACAGCAACTGCCTTCTGAAGTAGCTCAGAATACTAATATCTTCAAACACAAGTGTGTTTTTTTGGAGGAGGGAGTGGTGGTTTTGTTGGGTGGGTTTTGATTTTTTAACACCTTAGGAATTGTTAATCATAGGCTTACTTAAAGAGTCAAATAAAACCAGCACTCCAACTTGTTAATCAATTATTTTAATAAACCCAGCTGCTGCAACACTGTATACTGTATGCTGCCATACTAAACATAACTGCCCGTGAGTTCTAAATCTGTAATTTATTTAAACAAAAACACAAAAGATAAAGATGCATCAGTGAAATCCCTAGAAATGCCTGAAGCACACAGAAATGAACGGATTCATTGCCAGAACAGGCCATTGATGACTACAGGAAGAACTCTGCTTCCCACGTGCTGGCTGTTGACTGCTTCCCTAGTAATACATTAAGTGCCCAATGCTCCCAAGCAGAGCAGCAGCTGCACCAGTAACAGTCTGGATATGCCACCTTCAAACTCACTCCTTGGGTACTACTGCATGTCTCTAAGGAATCTAAAAGATTTACTATTCATCTTAGGTAGGATTTAAACCAAAATTCATTACAAGCAGTTGAGACTTGGACACTTCCATCGAGTTGAAAATGCTTCCAGTGAAGAAAAACCAAAACACTGCAGTTGGCAGCTGTGTTTAACGTGAAGAAAACGTTCACTAGCTGAGCTGAAAACAATGTGTATTTTAACAATTTCTAAACAGGACATTAATCACCTGGCTTAGCTTTCTACATGCACTTCTAGAGCAGACTCTATCTGCTTTATTTTAGAAGCGCACCTTTGAGTGAAATGAATTACCCTTTCCTGTCAGGAGAGAGAAGTAAATATAGCACGGGAGTCAAGAAAACTAGTTAAGTGACTACATGTGAACCAAAGAACACCTTTCAAGATGATTTTGTGATAGCCCATAGTTCAAGAATAGCTTTTCCTTTATTAACTCTACCTAGTGCAAGAAAAAAAAACCCCAGATATAAAAGACAATGATATAATCTGGCAGAGTTTTACTCTAAAAAATAAGTAGTGGATCTCAGTTTCATTGACAGTTTAACTTTTCCCTCTTTCAGCCTAAGGAAATTATAATTTAAACCTCCTAGATCACGGCTGCGGCAACTTTCTCATCTTGCAAGGACTCTTACCAGCCTTTTGGAAATAACAAACCAAAACTATTCACAATCACATGCAAGAGAGCTATTCAGATCAGTGTAAGTTAGGTTTGATGTATCCCAAATGAAGTAACAACATCCTAAATTCATAATAGTGATCTCCACTCCACAAACTGAGAGCTCGCAAACTAAGTTAGTTCTCAGGACATGGCGAGCACACACTCGGATGCCTTTTGTGAGTGCCTTACACAGTTCTGCCCTCAGTTCTGTGGTGCTGATGTATCATTAATTAAACCAATTTCTCATGTAAGCTGAATGGATTCCAAGAAATCAGTTCCACACACTGATCCATCGCTGTGGCAGCTGGGCCCTACAGCTCTGCAGTTACAGGTGGGGACCTGCGGCAAAAGACACCCCTGGAGAAGAAAAGGCAAATTCCAGTTATGTGCCAAAGAGAGGAGAAATCAATTCTCAACACAGATATAAATGAGAAGTAGCCTACTTTGCCAACACAGCTCAAAAATGTATTTGAGCTAATGTAACATCTTAGGAGCAGGCTGGGGTTTTTTAGTTTTTGTTTCTGGTTTATGTTGTTTGGGGGTTTTTTTATTCTATTTCTTAAGTACAAAACCGCTGACACTGTACAGCCTCCAAATTCAGGGCACATCAAAATGAAAGCCTGGCCACAGAGCAAGAGCATTTTCTTGACCCCCTCAGGACTTCTGCATGTCCAGTTGACCCTGCTCTCCCTTCACTGACCTGCAGTTCGGAAGCACTCCAGAGTAAGCTGCCCTACATGCAAATCCTTTCTCAACTACCTCTCTGTCCTGTCAGCTACTTCCCACTGGAGATTAAGACTTTATCAACAAAAAGATGTTCTCACCGCAGTTGGAATGCACTTCTCTGTATCACAGAGGGTGAAGATCTCCACAGAACGAAGCACAGACTGACTTCTGGCAAGAGCCTGCAAGCCCCCAGTAAGGGAAGAACACATGGGGATGTACATACTCTTGTGGTACTAAACAGACATAGAAGACAAACATTCATTTTTTTGGCCTTCTGGGGATTTTTTTTAAGTATTATTTAGTAACTTGTGAAAGAAAACAGAATGGGGAGAGATGAAGCATTGAAGCATCTTATACACACACCCCCACACACACCCCCCCAAGCCTCCTTTCCTTTTTATGTTCTCGTGTCAGACAAAGCCAGTTTCCCAGCTGCTTGGAGCAAAAACTCTGCTGTTGTTGCTTTTTCAGAGCTTTCTAGCAGTCTCTCGATGGGACACTTGAACAAAGCCACGTTGCAGTATCTCCACTGCCAATCAAACCGAAAAGACAAATGATTCCCTTAACTTCTTCCTCTCTGTGATCAATTATTACTCTTTGCTCGTTCTCATGAGGGGTTCAACAGGCCTGGCTTATACTACTCACAATCCCCAGCTCTTTGACACAGAAGTTTAAAAACAGGTCTAGTGAGCTTAAAAAAGTAGAGCTTTCTTTTAAAAAATGAAAGCATATTCACTTGAAAGCATGTTCTGCTCCTGAAATCCCAGTCTGCAATGAAAGACAACACTGGAAGGCTGAAGGCACCAGGTGCATGTTCTTATGTAATTCAGGCAGACAACAGCAGAGTGGAGTTTTCATTATATGTTTCATGCAAAATTAACCTTTGGATGGTGTCACCTAAGAGCATCTTAATAACTACAGTGCATTTAGGAATTCTGTTTAGAGACAATTCCGTGATGTACAGAGTTCTAAGCATACACTTGGAGATCCATTTTTAAAAGATTAGAAGTCCATCCTTTTACTAGCAACAAGGCCCACAAGTTGAGTTTATTTCAACATTCCTGTCAAAGTCGATAATGGTCACCAACTTCTCTCATGGAACCTGAATATATTTTTCCCTTTTTCATTTTTTATTTGCATACCTTATTCCAAACTGTGTTTTTTCAGACCAAAAAAAAAAAAAGAAGGCTTCTTTTCTGTGAATGGCAAGTACAAAGCACAATGTTCTCCAGACATTAAGCCAACAGACTGATAACATAGAGTCAGTGGTTCCCCATCAGATGGACAGATGCAAAGTTATGATTTCCCTCTGCTGTGTCATTCATGTGGGAAGTAAACCAACCAAACCAACGCACTTTCCTGCTGTCTGCAGAATTCACACAAAGTACGTGGTCAGTCTCACACTGAAGAAGTCTCTGATATGAGATCGCACTGCTAACGAAAGCAGTGACAAAGTTACTAAAAGTGAAACCAGTGATCCTAAAGCATCTAAGCAATGAAACAGTTGGGTAAACATGTTTAAAAACACAAGCGTTAGTTTGAAGAATCAATAGACTCCTCAATAGTCAAGAGACAATGTGACAACTAAATTAGCTTAGAGAAAGAATTATTTGACCATTACAAAGTATATTTCAATCATGAAAGTTCGTATTTATAAACAGCAAAGAGAAGCTTACACTGCTGCCTCTGGTACCACTCTAAAAGCTTCTATCATAAAACTAAATTAAATTAAAAGGAAAGGAAAATGTAATCCTCTCAGTAGTCTTTAAAACAAGAATATAAGTATAAAATCAAAGCAGTGTGTCTTGTCTGGAAAAGACTTTGGTATCTGCACACATGAATGACAACATTTTAATGCTCTATAAACAGTGGCCTACCAAGGACATGTTCTTCCAGAAACAATCTGAGATGCTGTTCTGCAGGGTGGAGAGTCTGACTCACTGACTTAAAAGAAAGGGATTACCATTGAGTCATTGGGCCGTTACATTTCTACCTGAAATCATTTTTTAATCACTTTAAAATACTCTATAGCAAAAGAATAAGGATTTCAAAGGAAAAAGGAGGACAATGATTTAGAAATGCAGGTTTTCCTTTTACAAAGATTCCCTAGCAATACAAAACACAGGGCATACATGAGCAAAAAGTTAAAGAGATGTCAAATTTTGCAAGCAGAAAATGTACAGAGATAGAGAGCTTCTTAAATATATCCACTAGACAACTGTAATTCTGTAAGCAAAGATCAACTACTGTTCACTATGAAACATTTCATTTATTTGGCCAGCTGTACAGAGCTGTAATTCTTGTCATCATTAATGTAACCATCTCACTTTGGAACTCAACTGAGTTTTTAGGTATTCTAGAGAAAAGAGTACCACTTAATCTGTGGACATAGTTGATTTAGAGAGATAGTCAACACTGTCTTAAAGCAGGAAAAAAAATTTAAAAATTAAGAGAGAGAACAACATGTTCTTTCCAACACCTGCTCTGTCAATCTTCCCTCTGCCTTCATTACCCAGCAATACCTACCCTTATTCTCAGACATTTTATGTCCTTCTAATAGAATTACCTCAATAACTTGCTACAGTTCTGCAAAGAATGAGAACACTGCAAATGATCCATTTTTTGATTTTAGCACTGAAGATAATTCCACCTAAGATTTTGACTTCAAGTACATCTTATAATGACCCATCCAAACTTTAACTTTGATTCAGAATATTTCTAACATTAAACAGTTGGAGCTGAGCAGCAGAGATGTACAGGAAGTCTGATTCAATATGGTTTTTTTTTCCCATGTGAATGTTTTTCTGAAGAGGTCCATTTTTCTAGTAAGCTGAAGTACAAACGTTATATTTTTAACTGTTTCCAGAGTGCTTATCTTTTTCCCTGGGGTAAGCCAACAATGTTCTTTTGCCAAATACTTCTGCTCCTCAGTTTTTTCCTTTCCAAAAGATTACATCTTGCTCCTGACACCTCCCACACCCTCCTGCTCCCCCCCCCCCACTATTAAAAAAAAAAAAAAGGGGGGGGGGGGGGGGGGGAGAGAAGAAGAGGGAATGAAAAAATACCAGCTTCTTAGTTGAAAGGTCAGGGATAAGAACATCAAAAGAGGAATTCTTGTCCTCCAAAACCCAGACATACAGAGCACTGCAGTTTTGCTGGAACACTGGGAAGAAAATTCATAGAATGCACAGGCTCTGCCTTGCTAAAAACCCAGGAAAGTGAAGTAGCAACTAGCTGTCCTCTCCAGAGGTGCTGGAGGATCATTACAAGGAGGCCCAGCTGCTATTATTCTTTCAAGTTTGCCAGAGAGCTGGGGTGAAAGAATAAGATTAGTCATGAAAGGAGATGTTACAGAGAGCTGTGTAATTTCAGCAGGACAACAGACATTACATTGATTCATCAATACAGAACGTTACTTTAGAAGTGTACCAGTTTAGAAGTTTATCAGAATGGAAGGAGAAGTATCTGAAGGAATAGCTGCAAAAGATATTTCAGGCTTTCCTCTCTAAACTAACAATCCACTAGCACTGACTGGTAGGTCCTTCTAGGGTTATGGTGGCATCTACATCATCATAATGAAGCATCACTGCAGCATGAGCATCAAAGAGAAAGGGAAGTACATGAAAGTCATCCTGTCAAAGTACCCAGGCCTAGGATTATCTGAACCTCTGAAATTGGTACACCCACAGTGTTTTTCCCCTTCATCCTTTTCACCTTTAGTTTTGCTCCAGCTATTTAAAAACAAAACACACAAGCAAACAAACCCTCAAAAATATTAGTCACAAAACCTAAACAAATAAAACCCCAAACACAAATGCACACACTCCCATCTCCAAGCCTAGACTGGACGTATTAACAAGGAGTCATGTCAGTTTAATTTGGATTGCAGACTAAGAGGCAAAAATAATATCTTTTATCATTCTTTTAAGCTCCATGCTTTTCTACTATTCATCCTTCTCATATTATTACTCATAAAGTTTTACAACTGCAAGACTTCAGTAGAGGAAGACCTGAAATCCCCTGAAGTTGATGGGGAATTTGACACTGAATGCTCACTTCTCCACTGAAACAAAGCTTAATACAGCTGAGAGATACACTCCTTCTTAGCGTTCCCAGGTGGCTCTTTCATTGCCACATACTGGTATTTACACAACTATTATTTCATGGCTTCAAACTTGCATACAGAACCAGAGATCTGCTGAGCTAAACGAGAATGGGTGAGAGACAGGGCTCTAACGAGTTACATCAAAATTACACTTCTTTTGAGGTACTTTTTCTCCAGAAGTACCACATGAGGTGAAATACAGGACTTTCCCATATTCCCTTCATAGCTCTGAATCGATCCATTTTTTTTCCTTAGTCTTCTAGGAGGACTAATCTCATTTCCTCACCCACATTAATACCTATTACTTCTCTATTCCTCTGCCGCTGCAGAACTATTTCCATTTGCAGTTAGATACCATGGTTAATGACATTCTTTGTGCTCTACTATATAGAACTTCTAAAGAAATACCTAGAAGTTATTTTAAATTGATATATCAATATGTCATCTTTTGAAATTCTGTTTTCCCCATTGAAAGATTTAATCCTCTTCACTGCAACGCAGACTCAGGCTTTGATGCTAGAAAGGGCCCAAGAAGCTGTTCTGCTAAACAGGATGCAGACTGCAGCTTCTCCAGATGATTCTTGTATCCGATCCACAACTTTTAGGCAAACAAAAGCATGTATTCCAGAAAACTGCCTTTTTCTAATGCTCAAGAAAAAACACCATGCCAGTCTGCAATCAGTTACTGACTTGCCTGAGCGTGCAACAGTCACTTTTTGTCTTCCTACTTCAATTGAAGACCAAGCAAAAAATATATCCCTCGAGGGAAGCAGATTTTACATCTGAAGTATGTTTCAGGCACATAAAAAGACAAATCAAGAATTTAAAAGAAACTGAGTCAGCGCATTTTCAAAGCAATCTACTTGAACTCTGGTCTGCAGCTTGATAGAACTACTTGCTTTCAGATCCAGTGATAATGTGATGTCCCCTAAAGGATGTCTGTGGTGAACATCCCAGACAAAAACCCAGGTATCATTATCAAGGGAAGGACAATTAAAGTCAAACAAGATAGAATTATTGAAGTTTTCTTGCTATTAGAGAGAAAACTTAAATTCAATAAAGCAAATTTGGCAATGCCTTGTACACAATGCAGAAACTGTAGTACTTCCAACAGCAATTAGCCCTTAGTTTTAGAAAATACATCCCATGTTTAGTAGGGAAGTTTTACATTCTCAAGGAAAATTATTATAAAGTTTCCCTCTCAGAATTTAACCTGATTTTTTTTTAATTTGTAGTGTCTATCTCAGTGAGGCTCTGAAAGACTTTACCGAGCTAACGATGAATTAAAAAAGACACCAGTATCACCTGACATGGGAAAAGTTGGGGGGTATTAAATTAACCTAAAGGAATTGTGAATCTGGAAGAGTTCTCATAGTCTGCTACTGATCTGTTTAATAACTTTCCCCAGTTTAAATTTTACCATGAGTTAACATTGAAATTTTTAAAAATACACTCACTATCAGAACATAATACAGCTTCTGACTGAGAAAGAGAGAGAAAAAATAACTACTAAGTACTTTTCCAAACTGGAGCACATGAACCTTTCTTTGTTACATCTGTCTCACAGACGTTCCTCCCATAGTTAAGAAATGGATTTGTGCCTTCAATAATGCAAGGGCACCTCTACCATAGAATGCACATTGCTGGCATCTCATGAATCATTTCACATTACAGGATTCATGTGTCTTTAACTTTTATTTGTGGAAAAAAAGATATTTTCCTATGCCAAAGTTACATAAAATGATAATCTAGGATGAAAACTATTCCAGGGGCAGAAAATGACAAAGCTGCCATCCCCTCGTTCAATGTTACCTCTGTGTGCGTACATTAGACTTGTTCTCACAGGACCCCAAACTCCTCAGTTCCACAGGCCAAACCATGCTGCACAAGGCAGTGGCCAATTCTCCAGGCCCATTATCACCTTCTGCCTTAGCTGCTGTCTGTAAAATAGAAACAGTCCTCCACATGAGAGCTGCAGTCTACTACAAAGAGCTACAGAGAGGACTCGGTCTTCATGAACCTCACAGCAGCCCTCAAATAGTACCTGAATTGTTGGCACTGGTCATTCCATTTCTTACTGGGACTACTGCAATTTATTCCTTGATACTTAACTCTGTCTTGGAGAAACCTGGATGTCTAGGGAAATGTTTGGATGCTATTCAACTTTGATAGACAGAAAGTTAAGCTTTTAGATTTGTGTGAAAGAGGTACTCAAGAATGAAATGAAAATTCTCAGACAACTCAGTATTAATTCATGTCAATAGACAAGCATATATAGTTTTGTGTAGAAAAGACAAGGAAAGCCTGTGAAAGAAGAGAAAGTGGTAGACAGAAGTGACATGCTGAAACCACCAAGAAACAGAGAATCACACACCTTGTAACAGCCACCTAGAGAGAGCCTGTCAAGTTCTCAGCCTCTGTCTCCAGAAAGCAATGACTGATTAGAAAAAAAGTCACTACTGAAACTGGCACCCTATTACATGACCGGGGTCAACAAGAAGCCAAGGGATAGCTTCCTGAGCTGCAACATCAGGAGCTGTAGCGTAATGCATTTGGCCAACTCACGCCTGTTTTCACCATTATCTCTGAGCCTGCGGTACCAGATCCATTTTACCACACTGAACAGCATGGCTGGGCAATTTCAAAGAGACACTGTGTTTCTGACACCTCTTAGCTTTCACAAAAATGTAAATTTCTAACAAGGAACTGCTGTATAGTTCCCATATACTAATTATTATAAACTGAAACAGGAATAATTTTTTAGGCTAATTTTTTTGGGCTAAGAAATCAGACTAATAATCTTTTTCAGAGAAATCTATTACTGTGATTTCTTAACGCATCTCCAGAGCAGTCTAAAAAAAACCTGTTCCTCCTCACATTTTTTCATGGGCCATGTACACAACTGTTACTCATCTCAGATAAAATGTAGAATAAAAGAACATGTCACTAACAGATCTAATGTGAAGTAGGTTAAAAGCCCCAAACTATGGTAGTGACATGTTTTACCATCTTTGTTCTACAGTTTGATTCATCTGTTTAAATCATCTATGATCCTTATGGGTCCCTTCCAGCTCAAGATATTCTGATTCTATGTACACAGCCATGAAAACACAGCTAGAGATAATCTCCACTTACTTTTTGTCACTTGAAAACCTGAAGCAGATACCCAGGACAAGCTAGTAAATAGTTAATTTAACATACAGCAGCAGTATTAAGTCACCATTTCCAAAAACATTTCTTACCTTATTTATTTCACCCAAATAACAGCTCTGATTTCACAATTTATTATATCATAAAAGTAGCAATGCAGAAGCAGCAGTATAAACTTGTACCTTGTTTTATACATGTATTAAATTTTATACAGCTTAAAAGTCTATGTTGCACTGCACCAGTATTTCATTACTTCTAAATTGTCCAGCCACAAAGTCATAGAATCTAAACTAAGCTTTCATGACAAACACAAAATAATAGTACCAACACTACAAAACCACTAGTGACAAGCAGCTGTGCATCTGCAAAGACTAGAGAAGCTCTGTCCTCCTTGAGCCTTTGCCTTGGAAGAAATCATAATCACCGACTTTGAAGACAAATACGGTGACTTCAGAGAGCTTAAAAAAGAAAAAGAATGCCTTCTGGGAACAAAAAATAACCAAAACAAAAAAACCCAGGAAAAGATAAGGTTCTCTCTCACAATAGAGTAGCAAATTGGATGTACTTATTTATCTTCAAGTACTTAAATGCTTAAATTCATCTTGCACTTTTGAACTCAGAAACTCAGGAAAAAGTCTGAACGGCTCTGGGTCAACATCTCCTATTTTTCTTACCTATGATGAGACAACTAAAATCACAAATAAGGGGTTAAGATCAGCAGCACAGCTCTGTACAGCTTCCTGTTAGGGCAGTTAATTCAGTAGACTAGTTTCAGATGTAAAGGAGTAAAAATTAAAAAAAATGTGGAAACTTGTAATTTTTTGGTCTTTTTGTACATTTAACAGATAGAGAAGTTTTTAAAGATTGATATAATGGCTCCTTAGGCAGTACTCAGAGGTTTCCTAAATTACCTCAGCACATTTTCAGTTAGTATGAGTTGTGACATTATTTAAGAAACAAACTTAAGTCACGGTCTGCTCTGAAACTCACAGAATTACAAAGGCAAGGCCTGAAAAAGGCAAACATAGGCAAACCCCTGATATGGATCAAAGTCACTAACCTTATTATCTCCCTCCAACCTCCTCACAGAGATGCCTTTTCAGTAGCTTACTCAGCAGAATCTCAACTTGCACAAATGGAAGACAACCCATTGCAGCCAACAGCTCCTAAAAACAAAATAGTCATCACTTAGTATTTAATGAAAATACCATTCTTAAAACACCAGACCAAGGAGAGCAAGAAAGAAAATTACATTATTTAAAGCTACAAGGTGCCGTAAAGAAAGAATGTGGTTTAGGTAGATAGAATTGTTTTGGCTCTTAAAGTTAATTGCTGTTGCCTTCCCTGAAACCCTTAGAAGTATCATATAGAAATCTCTAAATTTTTCTTTTAAATAATCTTAATTTAGGTCTGCTGTTGAAAGATAATGGCAAAGCTGACTATAAACTACTACTAACAGAGCCTTGTTTGGTTCCCTGTCTATATATGATTATTTTCCTGCAGAAATATTTTTTCAAGATTATTTAATATTTTCTGATTTAAGATTTGGTTTTATTTCTCATTACCCTGCTCCAAGTTGACTGTCAAGAAATTAATTTCCCCAAGTCGAGTCTGTTTTGCCCATGATGGTAATTTGTGTGATCTTGACCCATCTCCCTCCCTGTCCAGCTGAGGAGGGGGAGTACCAGAGAAAGCACCTGCACTTGCCCGTGTTACCCGTGTCAGGACTCCCACAGAACTAAACTGACTTGAGCACAGTGAAATGTATGAAGTCTCTTTTTTTTTTTTTTTTTTAATGGAAACTGCTGCTTTGCTTTTGCCTCCATTTTTAAGAGGCACAAATACCAAAACAAATACAACAACACACTACATTAGTGTAATTAACTCTCAGGCTGACAAGGGAGTAAGAGACAAAGCACTATCTGGCTGACAAAATGACCAAATGATGATTTATTGGTGTGAATTCAGTGTGGAGGCCAACACAGATTTAGTGGGCTGTAAGGTTAAGGCAAGATTAATGTGTAACAGTATTTAGACAGACAAATGCTGTTTGTCACTGTAAGACCGAGCAATGAGTTTCAAAATGAAAATGTTCTGTATGTCGTATCTTTTCATCAGAATCTCAAGAAGTTCATAACATGTGTATTTTAATCTTAGTTGAGCAGAAACTTTGAAAAATAACTAAAAGGGAATACAAAGATTTAACTGTTGAATCTATTCACACAGTACATATTTGCACAAAAGGAGATACATTCAGCACTAATTACGTTAACTTCCTGAATGATTAATAACTTCTTGTCGTTCATTTTGATGACACAACAGTAAATTAACGTGGGGGGCTAAAGCTTCTGTATGACCTTCTCAGCTGTGTTGGCTCCAGGTTTACTTACATATTTCCTAGCTCCAGATGCACACGAAAAGCAACTCAAGGAGCACTGTTAAGTTACATAAATCATTACCTGGAAAACCAACATTAACAGAATACAAATGCTGACTGAGAGGGTAGATAGGGGGTCAAATGTCATCATTAAACCATAACAGTCCCCGAGAAAGAGGGATGGATAGTACTGAAGAGCAAAAACTACAGTTCAGGGGTTTTTTTTAATTACTGTTCTGTATTTGTGGTCTTCTGATATTGTGGGGAAATAATTATGTCGGTTATTTGCAATAACAGAAGTGTTTGTTACCTCCCTATGAAAGATGTATTCTCTGTTTTGCAGGTAGAATCCAGGGTCAGCCCTCCCACTAGATTGCTTCTCAATGAGTTCATATTTTTAGATGGGGGGGGGGAACAAGGGGAGGGAGGCAAAAAAGTCTCCCATTCACTCATTCTTTGTGACTAATCTCTTCAGAAGAAAATAAAAGGGTGCCAAATGTGTTGATTTAGCATAACTTCTGTTCACTGTAGAAGCTGAAGAGCTTTGCTATCCACTGTGAATTCTTTTGCTGAGTGTAGGCTCCTGAGTCACTTCGTGTTTGTGTCTAAAGCAGCAGCAAGTTATTTGTTGGCAGTTAATCTGTGTACATTACATAGCAGAGGACCAAAATCAAGCTAGTTATAAGCAATTAAAAGTCTGTTGCTATCACTGAAATTACCCAAGTGCTAAGTTTGCTTCCTAATAGTTCTTTACCATGTAGGGTGTCAGAAAGTGGTACTTCTTTTCGAACAATGCAGACTGCAGGCCCTTTTCTTTTTTTTTTTTTTTTCTTTTTTTTTCTTTTTTTTTTTGTTTTTTTTTTGGGGTTTTTTTTTGTTTGTTTGTTTTTAGTTTATTTGTTACCATGTTTTCTCCAGTATCTCAGAACGATCGTATGAGATGTTACACAGATTTCTTAGACAATGCTAATGCTGCTGGCTTTGGGAAAGATGTTTATGAATTATATTTAGATCTTTATCTATATGTGTATGTTCTTTTTTTCCTCTTGTAATAAGGTATTTACAATGTACCATTTGCTTCCTCAGGCTATTTTCCATGAAATAAAGCTGTCCACAAGCAGAAAGCACCCCGTGGTTGCCTTTGCCTATAGTAAATACTGGTGTATACAATCTTTGCTGCTGATACAAAATCATCAAGCCTCTACTGGTTCTTTATTTGCTTTCAAGACTGAATACACCACAAGGAATCATCAAAGCAGGAAGAGCCGGGGGGGGGGGGGGGGGGGAGAGGGGGGTATGATGACTATTTCAGTAATAATTTCAATATTACTAGCATTCTGAAGCTACAATAAAACCCTAGAAAATGTTACTGGTTTATAGTGTTTTGACATTTTATGGCCATGATGTCATCTTTTTCTTCTATGTTCTGACAAATTCAATCCTTTGTAGCATTTATATGGGTTTCCAGCCTAACTGTAATAGAGAGCCGTAGAAAGCCTTGCTTTAAAGGCTAAAAGAGTAAATTAATTTCAAATACAGACAACACATCCCAACTAAAACTTAGTTAGACTCTAAGATCACTATTCTTTTCCAGGCAAGCAGCATCTTTAATTTGAAGGTGAGTGCTTCTTTTTTTATCTTCTTTTTCTTTCTTTTTTTTTTTTTTTTTTCCTCAGTAGTGCTCACAATGGGCACAGTCAATATTAATATCAAGACAGCACATTCACTGTGTACATCACTATACACAAGATGTTATACATCTTGTATATAACATTCCAACAATTTGGGTTCATGTCCCTTCTGGAAACTTCTTTTAAAAGACAAGAACCTGGTGCTATGTCTGCTCAGAGATTCTGTATTGCAGCAGACTCTTCAGGGCACTGGAGCAGAAGAAACTATATTAGAAGTAAAATATTTACCTGTTTAAATGGTGGTATCTTCTTTTTAACTGTGTGAATATTCACTAAATCTTTGTGGCTAACCTGCTTTCTCATTATACTTTTCAGGACACCCTTTGTATGTGCAGTTTGATGCACCTTTTATCCAATGGATTAAGATGCAGGACTGGAAACATGATTTAATTGGACATGTTGCAAATGCCATGGTATTATTTCCCTGACTTTCACCATCAAGGTTTTTTTTAATAATTACTATATGGACAATACACAGAAGACAGTGTATTAACTTTTTAACTTCATTACCTTACCGTAAATTTAGGAAGTGTATGGCTATACAATGCCATTAAAAATCTGTGAAATTGCAAGGAAATTTAAGACTCTGCTATGTTATGAAAAGTAATTTATGGCAAAGTATTAAAATCACATTACTGTTTCAAACCTGAAAGTTGTTGGTAGCTGCCTGATACTGTGTGTAGCTAACTCTACCCTCAAATTAATTGGACTCCTCCGCATTCTATTATTTGTAGAGTAATGGCCACAGGCATAATTTTCTCCTTTTTTTTTTTTTTGTTGATGCAGTTTCTACATATTTTATCCAGTTTCAAAGGGAATCAGGATGTTCTTCTCCAACTAGGTGTCTAGTTTTACACATTGGGGGGGAGGGGGGGGGCAGAATTTTAACGCTGCTTGATGTGCCTCTTTCACTTTGTAAAAAAATACTACTATGGTTACTACATCCAACTTTCCATTTTGTTTGATTACACATAGATATGTAAAGATTAACTATGTACAGCAGTATTAACTGCTCTGACTGCATCTTTAAATGAATATTATTCTACTTGTACACAAAAGACAGTCAGGAAACGGTAGCCAATGCATGCATCACTTGGCAGTAGTCAGCTTACTCAGCAGCTTCACCTATGAAACCAAACTGGTATGGAATTGTGTTCACAATGTATTAAAAGCCTTCTCGACTACCCAGTGTTCACACTGCAACTGAACTTGTCCTCCCTCATATAATTTCTTAAAAAGTTTATGTAAAATATGGCTAGTAAATGTCACAGTTTGGTCACAAACTATTTAGAGAGAGGAAGAGGCCAAAAGGAATATCTTTTTACAAGTCGTTTGACACAGATTTAACCTTCTATCTCTACAGAAGGAAATTTTAAGACTGAGTAGTAAAGGGCTAGTAAGCAAGTTTACTCATTTACTCACAAGGATATGCCACAAACATACACAGAGGTTTTCTAAAGCAATCAGTGCTAACACATGTGTTTCCAACACTGTGGGGTTAGGATTCTACCTTAGTCCATGGCTGAGGAAAGAAAGTGGACTTAGGTGTTTAATACTGCAAAACTACCTGAAAGGAGGTAGGAGCAAGGTGGGTGTCAGTCTCTTCTTCCATGGAACAAGTTGTGCCAGATTGTGTATTAGGAAACATTTCTTCATTGAAAGGGCTGTCAAGCATTGGAACAGGCTGCCCAGGGAAGTGGTGGGGGTCACCATCCCTGCAGGGATTTAAAAGACGTGTTGATGAAGCACTTAGAGACATGGTTTAGTGGTGGACTTGGATAAACAGTGTGGGGTTTACGGTTGGACTCGATGATCTTAAAGGTCTTTTCCAACCTAAATGGTTCCATGATTCTATAACCCTACTTACATACATTCACTATAAAATTAATTCAGCACCAGTCTGGCAAAATAAAGTTGATTATAATTGCTTGATTAATTTCATTTCCACTGCCAGAATCTTTTTCAGTGGTTATATATCAATACCCTGTGATTGCAGCAGTAAAATGTCTGTGACTGCTATACAGCCATAGTCACAACTGCTTTAGCTCCACTGGCAGTGTGGGATAAATAAGAATGACTTAGTACTGTTATATTCACCCTCTCTATATTGCTCCTTGAAGTTACTTCATGATTTGTTTACCTAGGTATGGTAAGTGATGTCAGAGATTAGGCTTTGTTTTAGGAGAACAGCAATGCCAATCAGCTCCAAAGATGAGAAGTGACTTGAGCTTTCAGACCCTGAAATAACCTGCTTGGCAAGTTATCTCTATGTGTGGTGCTACATATCACTTGGAAACGAACACTAAAATGCACAGTATCTCAAAATTGATATATTGAACTAAATTAAATCCTGGCCATCATCTATCATGATGCTGTGTGTGCTTTTCATTGCTTAAGAACCTGAGGACAGTTTGCTATATGAACACTTGGAGTAAGATAGCAGAATTTCTGAACATCTGGTTAAATTTCTTACTTCAGAAACCAAAGAAAACAAGATCTTGCTATCTGAAGAAGAGGCAATGTGAGACCTCACACTGGTCTGTGTACAGCTGCACACTGGCTCCAGAGTGCACCTTCCTATTTTAGCTATCCGAATGGAAACAAATGTCCTTCTCATTTAACTATCAGAAGACAGGACACAGGACTTTGCTTCTACCAGATTTAGTCTTGAAGATATTGAGGGCCACAACAAGGTGATGTGACACCTGTCCATAGCATAATGCTGAAAATGCCCTCTGTATGGGTTATTGGATTGAGGATGCATACATGAAACTTCTTAAGCCTTTTGAGCAGCTGTGCAAGGTCTTTGATCACAGGCTAATCACTAATTGCACTCCAGAGAAAACATTACTTTTTCTTTCTGCCTGTTGACTTTCCTACATAGAAAAACTCTAAACAGAGGTAAAGAGGTAAAACAGAGGTAAAGAGGCCTCTAAATCAGCACAGGGGCACAATAGGATGTTCTGATCACAGAGAGTGTACCCTCAAGTTATTATTTGAGGGACAACCCTGAAAGATGATGTGTGCTACATCCTTAGATCTTCAGGATGCTGTGAGCTGCTGAATCACTGCACAGGGGCTGGGAAAGTAGATCAGAGAAGACCTCTCAGGTAAAGTGAGATAGTGAGGAGAGATGAAAAAGAAGGTGAAAAATGTAGACTAAAACCTGTCCTCTGCTCTGTCCTGAGTGTAAGGCTACAAAGTGTGAGCCTGCTCTCCATGAACAACTGAATG
Organism: Todiramphus chloris collaris; assembly: GCA_025345505.1. NCBI lineage: Eukaryota > Metazoa > Chordata > Aves > Coraciiformes > Alcedinidae > Todiramphus > Todiramphus chloris. The sequence goes on from JANVCC010000046.1 coordinate 1,682,070, forward strand.
TAGCTGGCTTCTGACTGCCCTGAAAGACTAAAACTTCAGCTGGGGACATCCAACAGTAACCACAGTTCTTAACAGAGTTCTGAGTAAGAAAACTGAGTACTTATGAGGATATTAAGCATACAAACCACCTGAATTGCAAACTTCCTTGGTCTAAGTAAGGAGCAGCACAGTTCTTTTCAATTTTTTAATTTCTTGCCAGATGTCTGTGAAGCCTTACAGTCCAGGTATTCCCAGGTCCAGGCATAGAGCTGCCTTCATCTCTGAGAATCACTGTAGTTTAGTCAGACACTTCCCAGACACTCCTCTCCGGTGAGGTAAATCTGATTCCTCAGTTGAGTTCCTAAATCCTAGGTTCCAACTGCACAGAAACTTTGGTAAGGCAGATGAGAAATATCTTGTGATATTTCAAGAACTTTCAATTTTGTCCTCAACAGCTTTCCTTTCATGGGGCAAGATCAGACAGCGTGACCAAGAGATAAAAACACAACACTCCCTTCTGAGATCATCTAAAATACCGATTTTGACCTTTTCACCTGGTAATAATATTCTGTAACTACAGAATAAATGAAGAAATAAAAATAAGTTACACCGAAGTTTGCTATTTACATAATTTATCCAATTCACAACTCAACAGATTTTTGCATGAGCTTCTCTCATGCATACAGGTTGGGCTTTTTTCATTTTGCCATTTTTCTACCTTGCTGTGTTCTTTAATGAGTCCCTCTAAGAAATGGCTCCTGTAGCTATTAGGGAAAAGCAGGCGATGTTTTTTTTGGGGTTTTGAGCACAGTCACTACTGCATCCAGTAACCACTTCTCCTTATCCAGGCAGTGAACATCACATGGGTTTCATTTTGTAATCCAGAAAAAAATATAGCCACATTAGTCTGTATTAAAAACACTGAGAAGATTCCCTTCTTCACCAGTGTTTCCACACACAGCAGAGAAAGAGGTATTAACCTTGAGAAGAGCAGATTTAATTGTTGACTTATTTTTAGGCAAGCCTTTGAATTTACTTTTCTCGTTCTGTGTGAACAGAATCCCAAGCTCCAAGACGAAGCACTGAAGCTGCACACAGGTAGCATGTTTGTCTCTGTATAGCAGGCGTAATTAGTCTCACCCATGCAATTCTAGAAACAAAAATACATTCTCAGAGCTTAGATATATGCTTTTTATTTAATACTGATTCACTGGAAAGGAAATCCCCCCACTTTATTAATATATATTAACACTTGTGGGGGTTTTTTTCCCCAAAAATATTTTGTTTAAAAACTCTGTCCAACACTGTCTAGTTTAGTTCATAACACTAAAAAGCCCAAGTGCCCAGTCACTAAAAAACCTCAGCCTTTCTTGTAGGCAGAGTTAACTGTGATGCTTTTAGATTCAAATGACCTGACATTCAAACCTGCTGATTATGAACAGATCCCTTCAAAATCAGTAGGATTAGCAGCACTTGCACCTTTGAGAAATTCAGGCCAAAATTAAGTGTGTAAGTGTTTAAAGTCTGCAATCTGCCTGCAATCTAGATATCAGTAAGCAAATGTATTTCAAGACAGCATTAAATCCACATTCACCTTTATACTGTTACACCAGGACTTTTCCTGTATATGAAGACAGACAGACAGAAATCTGGCTGATTTATCCCCCCTCCCCTCACACATGCAGCCCCCACACACCCTCCACACACACAAACACACTGCCCCGTCCCAGTATTTCTAGCATTTACCAGAGTTTTGTCATCAATTATTTATTTTATTATTATTTCACTTTAACAGTTATCCTCACTGTGAACTAACTGCATGGTTTAAACCATTAACTAGACAGTAGTCCTTGTGGAAGACAATTAAAAGTACTAATCATGACAAAGAGTAGGCTGAAATACTTGAGGTGATGTAACAAAGCTGAAGTTATTAGGAGATTGAGATTAAGGTGGGAAAAACATATTTAGAATAAAGGTAAGATACTACTAGTATAGATAATACATAGGTAAAGCAGTAATTCTTCTTCTGAAACATCTGCGCTTTTTTTTGCAGCTGCACAATGAAGGATAAATTTGTTGCTGGCTTTGAGATAAAACAGAAACACTTGCCTAATGAACAAATTATTAAAAATTCCAACCTGTACGTCCAAATGCAAGAGACCATTTTCACACTTTTAAACCCAAGATCTCCTCTTTTTCTCATTTTCAGCATTTAATAGGATGAATTCTTTACAAGCACAATTCTCCACCTTATCTGTAAGTGCATAATAATGTCACCAAGTGCCCAAGATAAATCCAAGTGTTTCTCCTAGATTTGAGTGTGCTCAGATTTCAGAGATTTTCTTCATTATGCAGCAAGTATATTTTGTGCTACAAAGTTTTATAGCCTCAAAATGGCTTTCCCCAACATTTTAAAAAAGATACTATAGTGTGCAAATTGTTATTTAAAGTAGACTTAAAAGAGCATAAGACTCCTAATTGCCACATCTCCATAGCACTATCAAACATGAACAGTGATCACTGTGGTATTAATACCAGCAATTCTTCTTGGAAGCATTTAAACTTGGCACTGTTGTCATTATCAAATGTGTTTATATCAGCTACTGTAATGGTTTTTCTAATGCCATCAATTTTTTCAGTTAATTATAAACGAAGTCGCATATTTAATTAATGGTCCTACAAATACTGTATTATCTCAGTTATGTGTGAATGATAGCCAGTCACTAGCAGTGAAGCAGCTCAATTAATGATGCCAAACACTATAGCCTTGTTAATACTGAAAGGAACTCTAGTATTCCTAGAAAAGAAAATCAGGTGTCTTCCAACATAGACCCAAAGCAAGAGTGCACTTAGTTGAGAGCAAAATGATGCAGTTAACTTTAAGGAACTCTGAAGTTCCAGTGTAACAGAAAAAAATCTTGCCTAATACTTCCTTCCACAGAAGGAAAAAAATATATACTGACTGAAACGAAGTGTGCCTTCACTTGTCAGCTCAATCAGAAAGGAGCTTTGTTCCTGTGTAGAACAAAGAAACACAGGTAAAAGCAGGCACAGGAAGTGTCCTGATTCCGTTTAGCAGACCTCTGTTTATCAGAATTGATGAACAATCTGTTCCCCAAACTAACTGGACACAGCCTCACAGGAACATTTACACTTTCTGACAACGTAAATTAAAACTTAAGGGAGTGCAGGTGACTTCATGGGAGACAAAAGTATCACAGTGCCTTGCTCTTTGGTTTGGATTGGTAGCAGGGCCTTTTTAGTGGTGGGTTTTGTAACATTCAAGCCATACTCCTGATTTTGTGCATACCAGTGAGAAGGGTTTCATCTGCTAGGTCACTAAAGCTAGCAGGCTGAGGCGGGTGCCTTCAGGAAGCAATGGAGAAAGGCTGAGAAGAGATAAACCATGCTTTTCTTCAGGATTCTAGGATTAACTTTATTTTGGAAAGTTTTCATGATTTGTCCCCTTGTATTCTTTAGTTCAGTGGCTAAGCCCCTTGGAGACAGAGAGGAAATCTGGTCTCAGTGTCTAACGCTGCCTGAGGGGTATTTGAAATCACATCAGCTCTCCAGCAAAGGGATTAAATGGCTACTGGCCCATTGCGGAGGGGAAAAAAGGGAAGTGTAAGGATGCTCTCATAATTCTTGATGGAATTATTTCTGTCTAAAACAACCTTTTTTAATTATAAATTTGATGTATTTCCAAGCAGAACTTTTACATATTGCATAAACAAAAAGAAAAGGAGTCTTGGCTTTATTTTGCTGTCTTCCAAGTAAAGGTCTCAGCACAATGAGTGAAGAATTTTTTTATGATGCTCCGTCTTGACTTTCAGGGTTAGTGAAACCTATCAGTAAGCACCACATCTCCAGGAGTAATACATGATATACAAGCAAGAAATGTATACAGCCTCCTGCAAAGGTCATACTGCACTTTTCCTCTTTATGTTAGCCCACGTGATTTTGAGAGACTTCACCCAAACCATACATTTTTAAAGCATACAGAAGTCTCATGCTCCAACAGCCTATCTACCATGGCACCTCTGAAAGACAGCAGCTTCTATTTTACTGCATTTCATGCAGTTCCTGTATTTTTAAACTTCCTTATGTAATATCATCAACTCATTATTTTTTGTTAAATTCAAGTCAATTTGTTACTGTAATGAGTAATGAACATAAAATATTAAATGTCACATTTTAGTAGCAAAAAGCGTCAATTTCAGCTACTTTACTCAGAAAGAATAATACCAACTACAAACTGCCCAAACCTAAACACTGCAAGATGAAAAACTCTTGTATTTCTCATGTTCTGTTAGTCATAGAAACTGTTCTTGTGAACTTTGTGCTTAGACAGCATAATCGCTTATACTCGAGTGCTCTGGGTTCTCCGCATTACCATTTAATCCTACACATATCTCTGAAGTAGCTAGCACATTTCTGAGTGCTATATAAATTAAAACTAGAAACAGCACAATAAATGACTGAGTTAGCACAGTAAAATGACCCTTCCATCAGTGCAGCCACTTTATAATGATAGGTGACTACTACAGCATGATGTAGGCTGGTACTCGGATGGTGGAAAATTAGTTTGTTTGTAAGACAGTTCTATTATTTCCTTTCCTTCCTGGGAAGTGGAAGAGAAGTAGAATGAATGAGAAGGAAGGCTAAGAAAGAGCAAAAATCTACCTTTATGCTGGAAACACAAATCAAAGCCCTTCAGTACAACTCACCCTCAAAACTTAGGTGTTTTGGCATTTCCTTCAAAGTTTATGAATTGCAAGGGAAAGGCCTCCTGGAGACAGAGCACAGCTGACAGAGAACACCCTAAGCTACCGAAGGTAACCGGCTCCCAGAATAGTTCAGGGCAAGCTTTGGCTCTGTGAACCCTTAACCAACTTATGTGGCCAGTGACATTTGAAATATCATAAACACACCTGAGCTTTTAGAGATGGTCTGAGACCCCCAGCTCCTCAGGCCCTCCAAGGAGGTCGCACTACAGTAGGTCCCTGCCCTTTGTCGCCGAGTTCTACACTTCATTATCAGAAATTAGTATGTACTTTAATGCTAAACAGCCTAAAACAGAGCTTCTATGTCCAAGTCCTTGTAATGATAAAATATAAAATGTCTTCTCCTCCATGCATTTACTGTAGTATTAGCCTTTACTACCACTACTGTAGTAGCCTTTGGCCAGTACCATTTTCAGACAGCCAAATGGATTTATTTCTATCTGCTTGTGATTTTAAGAAAAGAACAGTAGGAACAAAAAGTACTGAAAACTGGAGTTCTTGAAGAGCTAGCTGTGTGTTGACATAGGTAAGTCTAGTAATAGATTAGCAACAGCCAGTAATCTGCAGACAGCAGAATGAAATCAAGTTACTCTTTGCAAGCCATCCAGCCTGAAATTTATCATTTCTCTGTATTTACAAAGAAAACATTATTAAATGTTTTACTGTGCATCAGATGCCACATAACAACACTGTGTGCTGAAGCTCTCAGCCTGAAAGGCACCACTTGGAAAAACAGAACAATGTCAAGAAGAAAATACACTGAAACCATTCTTGCACAAGTCTCCGTTCTGGCACCAAGCTCACCTCAAGATGAGTCTACCATGCTCTCCTCCTGCCAGCATGGGTGTTAAATTCAGTCTCCAATTGCAAATGGGAGCACCAGAAAGAAATGTAAACTGTTTACAGCTGGTTTGCATAGGGCATCCTATGGAACAGTTCTAGTGCTGGTAAACACCAATCCCCTCGGGCATTTTCTCCGCTCAGAACTGGTACAACAGTTTCATCCTGCCTCAGCATTCTTAAAACAGCCAGATTCATCATCAGGCTCAGACATTCTCTGTCAAAGGTGAACATAAGTCACACACACTCACCCTTACTCTCACCTGTTCTCAGTTCAGAAAATGCCATGGGTTTTCAGCAGAGGGGACTCTGCCAGCCTTTCTCTGTCCTCCTCCATCAATTAGCAAGCTAATGGTTCTCACAGATACCTACACTCCAGTTTCTGAGCGCTCCACTCTAGAGCTACGGTACCAAGGCACTGATTTATTGCACTGTTTGTTACAGATGAGATACTGCAGTTGTCATTTATTAATGAAGTCCACGTGAATAATAGCTGCTTTCCCTGCCTTTTTGAAATTACAGACCTGACCTAGAACATCTTCTACTTTTATCCTAAGAATAGAGATCTTTTCTACTACAAAAGTACTGAAAAAGACAAAGCACTGGCTACAATGGACCCATAAACCACATTTTCTTTATTTACCAGGTTTGAACCTAGGTATGCACTAGGCCTAGCCATGCCCAATAGATATATTAATCTGCTTTATTTTAAAGCTGACGTTGTTCTCCATCCTCCTTTTACTATGCACCAATTCCATGTTGTTCTCGCCCAACCTACTTCACAGCCAGATTTACTTTGCTTCTCATGAATTGTGCTTTTTTTTTCTGTCAACTCATGTGATTTACAGAACCACAAGATGTCCTGGTTTGAGTGAAAACAGAACTAATTCTGTTCAGTAATTTT
>JANVCC010000046.1:1688586-1820201 GCA_025345505.1 Todiramphus chloris collaris
GCGTCTGTTATAGGTTTTAGGGGCTGCCCTGACCCTAAACCGCGACACAAGAACTGTTACATCAACAGAATTACTAATAAATAATGGGGGTTTTATATCACATTAAGTACAAAGTATCTGAGTAATGCCTTAGAGATACAACAGAGGTACAACCTCAATGAGAATGTCCCATGTTTTCTTCACTTTAAATACAGAGTCCTTTGGGCTAAATGAGAATCCTCCTAACAGCTACATCTCCCACTTCCTACCAGCAACAATCAGGTAACATTTGACACTTTAAAAAGTATTGGTCCCTGTTAAGATAAAACACCAGATCTTCAACAAAGCATCTTCATTAAAAGAGATACATAAATATTTCACCATGTAATTATCTGCTTTATCTACATACAGAGTAACACACTTACTACCTTGTACCATTAGAACTGCCAGCAGCAGGGATCTCTGAGCCACCAATTTATACACACTCAATAGCTTTTTATCCTCCCTCTTCTCTTTTGCTTAACAATGCAAGAAATCTGAAGGCAAAACTATTACACACCTTTAAATCACCAGCTTTGCCACAGCAAATAATTCATGAAAACAGTGACCTTCCTGTAACTTGTCTATGGACATACTGAGGGGGAAATTACTACTGGAATAAAACAAGACAGAAAAATGCTTGACACAAGGTGTAGATTTAAACAAGAATTGATATTCAGTTCACTATCGATGCAAAATCTCAAATTTAGGGATTGAAGAGTGCCACCTGCTCTGGTTTATGAGTACTTCAGATCAGCCAATGACTCTACTCAGCCCTGGTGCACTACACGGTGCTGGAACCCTCCTCAATGATGCCAAAGACTCTCCAAGGTATTGTTTAAAACAGCCAGTGTGACACTGCCATATCCCTTTACATATTTTGATCAAAGCCAGAAAGGCATCCTGCAGAACTTCTTGCATATTGTCAGTCTATAATATCATCTGTTTACTGAGACATTTTTTGAGTATTTATGAAATTCTACACTTGGTATAGTAATTCATGGCTGCACTTACTACTAAAGAAAACCACTGAATGATCACAATAATTACAAGCCTGCAAAGAAGAATTCCATTTAGGCAACAAAAACATTACTGGCTTTCAATGAGCAACCAAGATGCAGATCCTACAACTGAAAAATCTTCCAGAGCTTGGTATCTGGGTCCTACAGCTGCCAGGCCTGCCTCCTGAACAGCAAAACTGACAGAGAAACCAGTTGAATAGGATTCCTATTTCCATTTCCCACCAGGGTAAACAAGAAAATGCACTGCAAATTGCATGGTGCGGGGCCGCATTTGGGGCTGCAGCACTACAGTCTGAGCTAGTTTTCTAAACCTAGAATTAATGCCCTGGAAAGACCAGCTATGTTCTGTTCATAGGTGTACAACACAAGGATTAGAAAGCACATTAAAAACTGGTGTGAAACACTGAGACACTGAATTTTAACTCCACTGGGTCATCTCATCTAAGATTTTTCAAGACAAACTATCAATTTATGGTCACTGGTAATTCTGCCTCAAAACCTTAAATGCCAGAGCCTGACAAATTTATACTGATCTACACCTTAATTTGTATTTTAATTCACTCTTAAAGTTATGCATAACAGAAATATATGCAGCAGAATCTAGCATGAAACGGATCTTTAGAGTCAAGCAGCTTTCTTACCTTACTACCTCCTCCCTACAGTAAGAATTTACTTCAAGAGATGAGAATCATCAAGTGATGACCAAGACAGAAATTTAATTTTATGTCTGCAGACACTTGAGGTTTGAAGTAAACACTAAATGGAAAAATACCTCAAGTCTACTCAGAGACTAACTGCTGGTACCTTTGCACATGTACATATGGAATAAAAACCATTTTAGTTCCATACTTTTCATTGAACAACTGGTGAAAGGACAAATCACTAGAAGACAGTTAAAAAATAACAAATGGAAACACTTAGAAATTATTTTGAAAAGCAGTCACAAGAATGCAAATTAAATGTAAACCTTAAAAGAAATCTCCTTATCAACAAATGCAGTCTCTGCAGCATGAGTAGCATCCAGAAGAACACTGCTGCTAATCAATGCGTATCTTTTGCAACGTAGTCGTGTAAACTGATCTGTTCCAACATGCAACATACTTGGATTTTAATCACCTTTGCAAACAAAAAATAGGAATCATTCCCTCGACCTTTGTCTACTTTTTGTCATGTGATACCATCAGCTCACACAGCTCTGGCATCTCAGTGGTATCGGAGCTTGGAGTCCCGCAGTAAGAGAGATGTCACTCCCTGGAGCACTCCGCTCCCTTCTTCTGTTGCCCTTCACTATGGATGCTGAACAGCTGCTAGGAGAGGGATTTTCTCAGGTCCTCACAATATTCGGTGAGAATCCTGCCTTTCTCAGGCATGTTATGAAAAACAGTAGGATGATTTTTGTAAGCTGCACCAACACCTGGTGTTTTGCTAAGTTCTGTTTATGGTACATTGGAAAAATATTTTGCAATGGGTGCTGTAGGACTTTAGCCAATCACCCCAGGAGATGGGTGATCGCTGACCAATCGCCCTACGGGGGCTAGGCTATATAAAACGGGGTTAGAAATTAATAAAGTGGCTTCTTTTGCCTGCTCTTGCTGAATTTGTGTGTTGCTGCATCTCTCCGCTCCCAGTATTAACAGCAGCACTTCACCATGATGTGGTCCTCGAGAGCAGAGATGTGTCACAGCCTCAGGAGCACAGGCAAGACAATTAAACAGATGACGTCTGTCATCAATCGGGGGAAACTGTTTTTATCATCAAAAACAGGGTAAAGGAAGACCTACGAAATGGCAGATGCTAGTCATATCTCACAAAGGGTTTCTGAGAAAGGAAGGGCCTCAGAGAAAGTCTTTTGTGTAACTATTGCATTGGTGGCTCAAGGGGATGGGATATGAATCAAGCTAAGCCTACCCTAACACTGTCTCCCTCAGCTCTACTTCTGGTTAGATACTTCCAGAGTTCACGGCCTGGCACTCTGCCACAGCACTTCTCCCAACACAGCAATCCCTCCCGTGTCTGAACAATGTCATACACAGGTCAAGGAACTGCCACTGTCTGTAATCAATTACCCATTTACTCTTAGAAACACAATCTCCTGTTAATAGATTAAAGTAGTTTTGTAGGCACATCCATGCTGCTCTATCTTAAGCATGCTTAAACTTAGGTTTCCTTCCTCACACACAGTTTCTCTTCTTTCAAATAGTGTAACATAGAGACAGTGACCCAAGGCTATGAAGAAAAAGAGTACAGCTATACCATGAAGAACTGTGTAAAGTAACAACAGTCAGAAGCTTAAAACCCCTCCAGGAAGAGAATTAAAGCTTTATTTTGGAGAAGGATGTAAATCACATGAAGTCAAGGCATGTATTAACACAATTTCATGTTTTCAGTTTTCACTTCCATCACCAATCATCTAGGAATTTCAAATCTGCTAATGAATGACAGTTGGAAAAGTTTTGCTTTGGAAACACTAAGTTGTTTTATTTCAACCTTTTCAATGAAAATTAAATTTTCAGGAAAGGATACACTTATTAGATTTCAATCCAATTAACTGCATTTTGTAGATGTAATACGTCACAACTGGACAAATACTTCAGAAATTTCTTATGTCTCTCTCCTACCTAGGGCAGGCTCCATGGACAGCTCATGTATCTTGTGATTAAAGAACACTATGACAGGCTGCCTAAAGTAAGAACAAAGAGAAATTCATAAAGGATCCTTGGGACTGTTCAGGTTTGAGGGATGTAAACTTGATTCTCCCCAATGGGGAAATTCTCATTCATGTTATTTAGTGAACTAGAAAAATCCCAATTTTGATTACCAGAGCCAGTTAACTCTCAGAGAACTCACTGTCATTCTCTTGCCATTGGCAGAATGTTTCCTTTTCCCTCTTTAGGTCTTTAAGTTACTCACAGGCAGAGTTCATTCCTCTGGACACAGAGTGCTATCTGAATAGGGGCACCCATCATCCTATCTCATCTTCTTCCAAGAGGTGGAAGATCAGCCTCAAGAAAAACCAGCAGAAACATACTCTAATTGTCCATCCCTTCTATGGGAAGTTTGCCACATCACAAACTGTGTTGCTGTATTCCTTTACAGTTGGGGTAATCAGACAGAGAGAACACAGGAGTTGCCTTCTACTTACAGAAAATCTTTAACAGCTGGAAAAGGTGGCCAGGTACCACAGCCTTGTGTCTGAACAGCATCACTGTCTTTCCTTGTTGGCAAATGTGGTTTGAGCTGGCAGTGAATTCTGGATGCACAGTAAAGAAAGAAATAGCTAAGTGGAAAACTTGGGGTGGTGAGTGATCCTCTCTTTACTTCAGTCACTCCCAACCAATGCAGACATCTGGTTTGCTAAGTTATCACCTTCCCATTATCATTTTAATAGCCTCTTCAAAGAGATTGTTCTCCCCTCAAACCAATTAGTTCCTTTTACTGTACAGTCAACAAACTTCCCTTTACTTATTACCTTAGTTAAGATTTCAACTCAGATCACAATGAATTAAATATTAGCACTTATTACACTATCCAGTTCCAAGAAACAATTTCCACACAGCAAGATAATTAAAACCTATCTTTCACAGTGTAAGATTTCTACAGGATAAGCGTGGCAAAAAACAAAACAAAAAAAAGGTTCAGGAAGTAGGATTTTTTTTTTTAATACTTTTCAACAAAAAATTGTTTTAGAATATGGCAAAGAAATGGTATTTTATTCCTTCATAATCTTTCACATGTATACTCTTCTGTACACAAAACCCTGTGATGTGTCTTGTGCAGAATTTTAAGATATAAAATATTTACAAGTAAATATATACAACATAAAGGCCTCTACAACATGGGAAGAATTTAAAGTGTAATTAATTTTGACGAGTACAGACTCAGACAAATACAGACTGCTTTTGCAAACTTTCATTGTACTTCATACATAAAATGCTGAGAACTGCCTGACATGACAAATGTCAAGTACAAGGGTTGAATTACTCCCCCTCATCATCACTATGTGTACCATCTGACACACAAAGACAAGCCTAATGACTCAGATGAGACTAAGAAAATGAAGAAAAGAAAGCTTCAGTAAGAAGAGCTTGCAAAACAAAACATATAGGGCTGTGCTGTCTCTGTAAGCATCTAAACAGAACACAAAAACACTGCCAGGAAACGCAGGCAAAAATAAAAGAGAGAATCTCCAGAGAAAATGCAAAACAAGCCTATAGTTGCATTTTTCTCAAAGTTATCTGTGACCAACACTTCACAAACAAGTCAGTCAAGAAATTTGCATTCGATTCCAAATCAAACCCACGCACATATTACATGAGCCCAAGTACAGCATTCAGGCCTTTTCTAATGATATGCTGGAACCTTTTAGAGTATCATAGCTTACTGAAGTCGTATCCTTCAATATAACACTGCAATTTCACATACTAATGTGATAGTGTTAGTTTGCCAGCCAACACGCTACCAAAGACGAGTCTTCAGTGATACACAGAGCTCAGCAGCTCATTCAATGCTCGCTGCAATTTGAATCCATCACAGCCAGCCATGGAAGCTACTCCTTTCTACTACGCTGGCTGTTTTAGAAGCAGAGAGAAAGGGGTTTAGTTTGAGAATACTAACATATTTTCTCTCTGCACATTACAGTTAGCAGGACAGCCTGTGCTGTCCTAATAAAAGGCATCTTGAGGAGACAAAGGTACAGGCTAAGGTGAGAACAAATATAGGTTTCTGCTGTTCTGGCTGGCAGGAATATCTCAACAGAAACAAACCTGGAGCCCTAGGCTGCCATTCAGATTGATAGTTAACTGGCTAACTGACAAAATTAGCTTACAGGGAGAAGGCCCAATACGAAAGGTCAGCAGTAGCACTGAGGCAAAGCGGTGCCTCAGAAATACTTACCACTGAACATCTAACTCTTTCTGCTCTGCTGGTTCAGCACACACAGAGTTTGGTTTTTCTCAGCTTTGTAGGGTATGTCTGCTCTGACTGAAAAACTCCCATCTGCTTCACGGGCAGCAAACTCAGATTGATCCTGTGTGCCTCAGACACGCTCCTTTCTGTTACAGATGGCTGACAGAGAAAGCATCCATAGAGGGCTGGACCTTGTCACCTCAGTGTAGATGACCGTGAAAGCTACAGATATAACTATTTACATCACCTGAGTTACTGTTGGTAGAGAAGGTTAATTCAGCTTTGGTCCTTTTCTGAGGATAACCTGAGATTAAATAGTACAATAATAGAAATTAAAACCAATTATGGCCGCTGTCTTTCAAGACCTATCATTGTATTCCCAGCCTAGAACTGCAAACGCTTCCCAAGATTTGAAACAAGTAAACAAACGAACATCTGTGGATCTTTGCAACACAAACTTTTCAATGTAACCTATGGCAGGTTTGATGCCTCAGCAAAGTTTGAATACTTCAGTATGAATATAACACAGACAGGAGTTTGGTGAAGTCCCTGCACTGTAACAACAACTGAATGCATCAACAATACTAACGTTTCTGATCCAAGATCCAGCACTCAAGTTCTGAGGAAAGGCAACTGATATCTGGCTGCACCAACAGCACTGGACTATCCGATGTCAGGACTATATCAACAGAAGGAAAATCCTCCAGAACATTCCCACTGTCACTCTGCAGTGAACAAATTTTTAAAGTCTTAATGAAAACATTTGGGTATAATTCAGAGATAACAATAAATAACAGTGACACGTCAGTACATCTCAGAATACAAGACAGATACCATTCAGGCCTTGTTTTTCATCCAGAGAAGCAAAGAAAGACACAATAGTAAGAGCTAGTTTCACAGTAGTGAGAGTTGTTCCAGCAGGTCAAAGGAATTGGTCAGAATTAAACCTGCACTCTGTTTATCTGTATTTGCAGTATTTGTCCCAGGTGCTAAATGGGCTAAACAAGGGTTCACTGAAATAAACTGCAAAATCTCACAGAGAGGCAAAGGAGCTATGCAGAGAATCTTATGTACAGATCCCAATTCATGCAAGCAACTAAGCACACACTTAAAGAGAAACTGCTCCTTCAATCAACTGCCAAAAGGGCCAACACCAGCAATAAACTTTTCTATTCTGACACAGATCCTAACATCCACCTGATGACTGAACAACCTACCTACCTAAAAGGTTTTGTCAGCTGTGAATGCCACAACTCAGGCACTTGAGAAACACGAAACTGTGAGCTTTATGGAACTGAGTTACTTAGCTACAGCAAACGTAACTAAGTGAAATATTATTATTTTGCCATATCTTTATCTATTCACATTGCACCTGTATAGACTTCCCTCCTACAGCCAACAGGGTTCAAAGTGTTTGTGCTCTCCCATGAACATGTTCTCTGTGATTTCCAAAAGCTGTGTATATTCTTTAAATAACGAAGGATGCATGCACTGCTGCTCTATCAGCAATATATTCCTAATAATATTCTCTAGTGATTTAATTATGACAATAAAATAAGAAAAGGAACTGAAGGTAATAATTCTCATTTCTTAGGCCACTATCTTGCCCTATAATGCTTCCTTCCACATGAAATCAAACAATGGAAATATTTAACTAGACAACAACCAGAGCAATGATTTGGAAACTGCTGGCATCACTGACTTCAGACTCAGCCACAGCTCATGACTTTTTTCCCTTAAACATTCTTGCTCAATAAAAGGAAATTACAAAAAAGGGACACAGAATTTTCCTTTCTCATTGTTTCCTACTAGAAAACAACCAGCTTAATAGAGAAAATATCAATACTACATTAGCTGCTTGACAAGAACGGCAGGAAGAACAGATGTGAAAATGCCTTGACTTGCAGAACACGTGCTTCATTCCATCTCGGACTCAAGTTATCACCGACCCTACATTCATCCACCTATTACTCTATTATTGGCAACTGACTCTGAATGTCATTTGAGCATGAGCTAAATCATGAAGCTGAATGTGCTGGGTCTGGTTGGGATGGCTGTGCTGCTGAGCAGTACTTGCACAACGTCAGGGCTTTCTCTTTTCCCATCTCCCACCCTCCCCTTGGTGAGCAGGGTGGAGGCAGACAAGAAGCTGAGAGCAGACACAGCCCAGACAGCTGACCCAAACTGGCCTAAGGGATATTCCATGCCATACAACATCATGCTGAGCAATAAAAAATGGGCAGACATTGCTCACAGGCTGGCTAGGCTAGGCCTACTTGTGGGAGGTGGTTAGTGACGGCATTCACATCATTAATTTGGGGTTTTTTCCTCCTCTTTCCTTTGTTTATTAAGGTGCCTATCTCAACACCCAAGTTTTCTGACTGCAGGGGGGTAAGTGTGGTACCTAGCTGCTGGCCAGGGTGAACCCCACTGCAAGAAGGTGAAACAATAAAATTCATGTTTACAAAATGGAAGCTTCTGCAGCGTATCAGTCCCTGTAGCTACTGAGTTTGCAGGACCCCTTTCTGCCAACCCTGAAGAGGTCCTGTCCTCCTCTGGGCGGTCTGGAATAGCGGACACTGCAAGGCACGGGAAGGAACCGAGTCTCAGAGCCAGTAGTGCCTTATGCAGGACTGCAAATGGAACAAGGCTACAAATTCTCTTTAAAGCTTTTACAGAGATTTAATTATATATTTATAATTACAACTACAGGCACGGGAATTGGTAGTAAAAATGAGACTGTTTTGAATAACTGATATAATATAAACTGATCTCACTGCCATTCACTGCTCCTCCTTGAGCTGAAATACAGTCTGTTAATGAGAGATTCACTGGATGGCACCAGATGGTTTAATGGAAAATGAACAAGACTACAGTTTGCAGGTCTGCAGTTGTTTTTCACACTGTCATTCCTTACATGTCCACTCTGCTCAATGGAACTGGTCACACAGACTTTCAGGATAGCACCATTTTCAGTTTAAATCTTGTCAGAGTGTCTCTGTTAGTCCAAGGTTTTCTTTCTACTAAGAAATTGTATTATTTTACTGTACAGATGTTAGTAGCTCAAGCTAACATACTACTTCATCTGCTGAACATAAACACAATTTAAAAAATAATTTGTCCATATAATAATATAATTATAATATAATAATAAAATAGTTTGTCCATGTTTGAATATAATTACACAGCTTGTCATCTGGATACAGCAACATCTAAATGCTAAGGAAGGTAGTAAGAGAATCCTACCATCAGTGCAATGCCACAGAAATGAACAGGTCTTGGAGCTGGTGAGAGGAAGCTAGTTAAAATGCTGCTGTTGCTCACCACCAGAAAAGGCACTGCTGAAATTTTCAGAAGAGAAGATTTTTTACAGATATTTAAAATCAATTATTCATATATTGAAATGCAAATTGCAGTATGTAACTATCGCTGTCAGGTTACTATAATCTTTTCAAAAGCCTGCAATGCAGATTGCCAATCTTCATTATGCATCTACCAGCTATGAAGAACCAGCTATTTATTAGCACTGGACCTTGTAAGCTGCACTTCGGTTTTCTGCATGAAAGGTTTGCAAATATTCGTGATTTATTGTTGATATTTTACTCATTTTGTACCAAAACAGTCTGAATGCTTTTCTGCGCTCCCATGTGAGCTTGGAACTTAAATGAGACGATCAAATGACAGATCACCGGAAATATTAGTATTCCTACTGCATTGGTGGGAAGTTCAAAACCATGGGCCCCACATATTAAGGTGCCTTTGAAGCAGACAACGTATTTTGCAATACTAGAGAATGCACTGTGTAAGATAGAAAGTACCTAAGAGAGATCGATGGTGAGTGTGAGGAAAAAAGAGCAACAGCTTGGTTAGTCAAACTAAAACTTTGTTTCATGTATCTTTTAATATAGTTCAGATTTATTGTTCCTTGAAAAACTGATTAAAAACGTCAAATGCAAGAAGTTCTCAAAAAAGCCCTTAAGTATAAAACTACATACTTCATTACATTCTTCTTTTCATTTCCTCCAATTTTAAACCCAAATTTTAACATACCTCTGCAGAAAAAATAAAAACCACATGATCAAAAGTTTCTTTTCTCCTGAAACAACAGATTCACAGCTCTTCTTCACCTTCCTGTGAACATTTTATTGTAAAGTCACAGAAACTGGACAGTTCCCTCCAGAAGTTGATCAGCTATTCCTTTTCTGACAGTAATTCTTGACTGGGTTTTCATGCTAGCACGGCCCTGAAGAATGCCATCCTGGGCACTGCTTTACAGACAGCAGCTATGTTTCACAGCCGGATGATTTCACAGCTCAGAGAAGCACTCAACTAGGTAACAGATCTCAATTACGCCCCGGGCTGTCAAATGTGTCCAGGGCGACTCTGAAAATTCTACTGGACAAGACAGTTAATTCTTTAAGATTCACTGGGATCAACTCGCATAGATGGTTCCAGTGACATTAATGAAAATTAATAATCTAAGTAAAGTACTGATTACATTTTCCATTTGTGTTTATTTTCTAGAATAGAAATACTAATTCTCACTTTTTCTCAACTTCAATTTGCCTTGTAGATTTACATAAATCTCTGTGCAAAGACTGCACGTGTATCAAATGTGTATGCAGTCACTGTTATAAACTGCCTTTGATCCTACTGTTTTCAGGTATGAACAAAGCAAATACATAATAAAAAGAGAACTATCAGTTTTGTCACCAAAAACCAAAATGAAATTCAACATTCCAGACACCTGTTCACAGATCTTGCAGAAAGATAGTTTCAGCTATAATAAATGCCTGCTATTCATTTCTTTCAATACAAACACCTGCTGCAGATTTAATAGTAAAGTATTTAATTTATAATGCTGTTAATTGGTTAAATACTGTGTCTTTTCAGCCTCAAGGGTTTTTTGTGTATTCTTTGGGGTATAAACTAATCCTCATGCTCATCCTGTTTATTTGTTTACTTGCCTACTCCTCTTGAAGTAAACTGATCAATACTGCAACTGCCAGCTACTCCAACAACAGGAATGGTTGTCACTCTAGAAAACCAGGACAAAAAGATGCCAACTTCTGTATCCACCCACTGAGACACACAGAACCATCTGTGGGAATACTGACCTTAATAGCTTAAGTTACTGAAAAATATGTTGCTTTTCTTATTGTTTTCCAACTTAAAAATGACTGGAGATTTACTGCTAAGTTCCAGGTAAGACATCGATCAAACTTGGTTCTATCCTGATGTACAATTTATGGAAATCACAGTTATCTGTTATGAACAGTTCCAATTTTTTTAGCCATACAGAACAAGGCATATTAGTCACTAAGCAAATAAAAGAGCTGAGTGACATGGGGTAACTATCGTTAAATTGGTAATGCTAATAAGCAAGGTGTGATCCCCTGCTGTTCTGAGCAGTGGCAAACAGAATCACCGGCCTCTCAATTTTACAATGCATTCTATTTCCAGAGATATCTCCAGCTGGCTAGAATTTCTACTGGAAATTTTAATTAAAAGGACACTTTAGGAATAGATCAAAAATAATTTGAGGAGATTTGTATGCTTTGGGGTTTTTTCCCTCCTTTCAGGTGAAATTACCTGACAAAACAGCATTCTTGGTTTCTGAAAAATGAACATCTAATAACTTCTGATAGGTCCCAGAGACTGCAAATGTCATTAATTTCAGCAGCTCACATGCACAACGCAGTACATTACAACTCTGCAAAGGAGATTATTATCACGTTCATCTCAAATAAGAATACTTTTAAAGGAATATTTTAGTAATTTAGGTGTCAATCTCAAATCTACTTTTAATTTTAGCAACCTTCCCTATACCTCATTTACTTACAGTTTTCTTCCAACCTGCTTTTGAAGTCACAGCTAACTTTTGACAAAACAGACTAGTTTGCAATGTTTAAAAAAAAAATTTTGCATGCTTCGTGTATCCCTTTTACGGATAGTTATCAATTATAACATGAGACCTTTTCATGTGAAGAAGTGGAAAATGACTCCAGTTTTAAAAAATCCTGAAAGTTCAGTAACTCCCTAGAGGTAATGAAGAGAACAGCAGTTTGGAGAACAGCAGAATCCTCGTGTAATTTCTATAGCAGTAAAGCAAATACAAGTGAGCAAGGGAACAGATGCTAAAGCCCAAGCTGGAACACAGTGGAAGGCCCTGCTCTACCTGTTGTATACAAGAGCATGTGCACTGTACAAAACATCCTCAGGGAACATTAAAGCCATGTGACTAATTATGAAATGAAGACACTATTATTCTAAAGCTGCATTCAGAGCCCTAAGTCTACCTTGCCTGTATGTTTATCACAGCACAATATTCTACTGATCATACAAATTTTATACAATTCAGAACTGTCAGTATGCATAACTACCCCACTTCTCCTGTTCCTATACTGTAATAATCCTAATTTGATATTGTAATAATCGAAATGGTCTCAACAGCTCCTTACAAAATACACAAGATGCACTGCTGTTGTATTACGAAGGACTTTCATCATTATCAAAGTACAAAAAAACCCCACAAATACAGACAAAATAGCTTGACAGTGGCATACTGCAGTAATCGGGTTCAACTTCTGTCACAGCCTGTACATTATTTGTGAAGAAAAAGTACATTGATCCCAGACAAATACCCTCTTGCTGTGGCTTTCTAACAACCCGCAAGAGTTTCTGTAAGTCAGACAACTGACATAGCTGACTTCTTCAAACTTGGAGCAAGAAAAATCCACATAGATTTCCTCTGATGTATTAAATAACCAGGTCATATAAAACCAAACCCCAAAGAACCTAAAATGGAACCTTGTATTCCTGCTTCACAATTATCTTTTAACGCATATTGCCTTCCTTTGTGAATATTGCTTTTCTGATTATTTTTTATAATAGTCTTCATATTCTGAATATATATTGTAAAATACTAAATATTAAAAATGCTAAAACAATTGAAACAGCATTGGAAAGCTTCTTCAAATCTGTAGGAATCGAGTTCTGCTGTATATCCTGTATCTTACCAAAATACTAGCAAAATATAACCTCAAATAGAAGTTAGGTATGTCCCATGGTTATTTATCAGGTAGAAGTTTGTCACTCTCAAAAAATGAGTGCTCCTTGTCCCTTTTCTGTCACAGACAAGGGAGGGAGCTGGGACTTTTTAGTCTGGAGAAGACTGGGGGGGGGGGCGTGTCTTATCCATGTTTATAAATACTTGAAGGGTGAGTGTCAGGAGGATGGGACCAGTCTGGTTTCAGTGGTGCCCAGGGACAGGACAAGAGGTAACACACATGAACTTGAACATAGGAAGTTCCATCTAAACATGAAGAGAATTTCTTTACTGTGACAGCTCTGGCCCAGGCTGCCCAGAGAGGCTGCAAGGTCTCCGAACCTGGAGACTTTCCAAAGCCACGTGGACAGCACCCTGTGTGACCTGCTCTAGGTGACCCTGCCTTGGCAGGGGGGCTGGACTGGATGGAGGTCCCTTCCAGCCCCTACCTTTCTGTGATTCTGTGGTTCAAGGATATAAGCATGCATCCTGTTGAATAAATGTTTTAAAGCTGTAAGTTGACTATTAGAAATACAAAATTCTTTCTTGTGGGGAAATTCTAAATTCTTAGTAGTTAAGAAATCGTGAAAATCCTAAGAGGAGGAAAAAAACCACTAAGAAATGGATCTGGATGAAACCTTAGAGCCATTTTGGACATCCCATTCTAGGATTTGTTTTGAGCTTTTGATAAATACATCTGACAAATACAAACTGAAATGTGGATCTGAACTTGCCAAGAATTTGATGGTCTGCAGCTATTTATGCTCATCTCTGTTTTTACAAGTTTAAATATTGGGACTTTAAGGGCAGCAAGCATATAAACCTGTACTCTTCCATGAGATTCTGCTCTGTCCCTGCCTCAGTTTTCTCTGTTCTTGTGTCCTTTGTGCTTCCTCCCTCTCATCCATCTTTAACCCTTAACTCTGTATTTCCTTAGGTACTTTGTTCACTCTGACAGTTCCCCAGAAGTCTTACCTGTGGACTTCCACCTCAGCTCAGCAGATAACGTTAACAGCAATGTAACAATTAATGACAACAAACCAAGAATGTTTCAGAGGACGATGCCAGCCTCATACCTATGAACTTAACAGAAGACAGTAGTAGCTTGTGTTTTCTGCAGTACAGATTCAGGACAGGTAGACAATAATAAAATGTTTAGCTCACAGTTGGAGGGAGAACTGTGCAGAGCTGAAAGGTTATTTTTCTAAAAGATTATGTTCTCTTGTTCCCTTGGAAGACAGCACAGGTATCTTTCTGCTGCCTGAGTGGTATCTCTGGGCAGAAACAAACCAACTATAATTTCATCAGTCTGAGCAATCTCCTTCCTGCAGAGCAGCAACAATGATTCCGAGGGGAGTGGCACAGAACTGTATCTTTGAGGTGAAACTGTGAGCTCAGATCCATACCCAATGCCTGTTCTGATGTACTGGTGGCACTTCATGCAGTACTCACCCTGTTTTTCCTGAACTATTAAGCTAGGTGAATAGATTGACTCCATTTATTACATTATTCTCTCTGGCATTGTTAAAAATATTGAAAGAAATACAAATACTTTATGCATCATAAACCCACTGAATTGGTGGTGTTCGGGTTGGGGGGGGGGGGGCAGCAGGAATCAGGAACAAAATGTGACTGCAGCTTCACTGTCTACCAAGTTCCATAGTTTTCCTTATAGTTGTGGCATTTTACTAGCACTTGGAATCTCTATTTATATGCTCACGGATTTTTTTGTTTCATTCATGTGGGGATAAAAGAAGCAGTAATCAAAAGTGTCCAAATATATTATGAGCTTTGGAGGAGTATTACCTTTTCTCCCTAAGCATTAATACACTTTATAAATACACATGAGAACAGGAAAGATATTGAAATGCTCATAAAGTCATAAAGTGGAACAGGAAATGTTTTCATTTTCTTTTTCCCCATTTTCCCGTATTTGGAATAAACTTAATTTCTTATTCCTCTGGAAGCATCCACCTCTTTTCTGGCATTCTCTGCAGTCTGTTCAGACAGAGTTGAGATTTCAAAGTGAAATACTACTACAAATCATATATTATTTTGGTTAATATCTGAGAAATGAACAAATGATTGACAATTAGCATTGGGAAACAAGGTGATTTTATTCCAAAAATGATCTTGTATTCAAACCACAGTTCAACTGCATAGTTTATATGTGAGGTAGCCCACCCTTTCCAATGTTAGCACATCACATCTGCCCCCTTTAATCTTTCATCAGCTTGCTGCTACATCACAGCCCTGATAACCTCCCTCCTTACACAAACATGGGCAGACTACAGATTCTGAAAAACCCTCCTTGAAGCTAGGAGCTGCTTTGTACAAACTGCTTGCTTCTAGAAAAAAATCCTTAAGTGGAGCTGTAATGGAGACTCATCATGAAGGAGCTGTGCACAACCAAGTGTATCTATGTGTCACTGAAATCACTGTTCAATAAAGCCACCCGCCTGACAAACACCTAAAAGGAAGCCTCGAGACAGACCGAGTTCTAGCTTTGTCCACAACATTATTTATGCACTGGAATGCTCAATTGTGTATGATACCACAAATGAACATATTATTAAGGTCTTCTGTCCATCATACTTAACTTTGGAACACAGCTTTAGTGGGTAAAAATCCCTACACATGGGAGACAGATCCTAGAGGGTTGATAGTCTGAGGAAATTCAAGGATCCCTTTAGGGGATTCTTATGGGGGCAGTGAGCCTGAAGTCTCCCTTCCTATGAAAAAACGCAATCCAGCTCATGATACTGATGTCACTTTATGATGTTATTTGCATTTTAATTGGAAATTCAATGCAGGAGACTCTCTTCTGTTATTTTTATACTTTTCTGTGCCATAATAAGAACCTTAAAAACATACATGCAGGAAAATACACTTTGCTTAAAAATATACCCTCATAGTACCTTCTGGCAGGAGGTGTATCTCCAACAACAAAAGATGAAGACCCTCATAAAAGTTCTCCTGCTGATGATCTTGTGTCAAACCTCTTCAAGTTTACAATTAGTGCCCTAACTAAATTTACCAAAATGGCAGAAAACTGTCAATTATTTTTTTCCCTGCTACTTTTTTCCGCCCTTTAAGGAATAAAGTCTCATCACCACTTGTGACTTGTATTTGTCCAGGAATGGGTCCCTGATATCCAGAGCTGACACAACGTGTTAGGTGCATGAAGTGAGGAATGATGGTGGGAAAGGTGAAAAATACAGCAAGGATGAAAAAGCCCTTTCGTTCTCACATCAAGATGTTACGCTTGTGGAACTGGTGTTACTAACAAGTAGCATTATTCTAATCAAAAAGACCAGGAAAGCAACATAGGTAACGCTCAAAGCAGTACTGGGGGTACAGGGAATATCTGATAGCCCCATGGAACAAAAGAAGAAAATAATTAATAGCATCTTTGTAACAGAGAGGGAACTGTAGATCATAAGGAGCCAGAATACAAATGCTTCTGTGGCTGCTCTGTTTTTTTAGTAAGCAGTAGTAACAGATTTTACTTCTGAGACTTTAAAAGCACTTTGTAGATATCCCTTGAAGACTGAGGGTTAGATTTGAGAAACGGGAGGTCTGAGATTCCATGTATGTGAAAAAAAGCTTCCCTCTGATAAGGAAATGTCTATCCTTTCCTGATTATTTGTGTAACTGCATTCACGATTTCTCCCATCTAGTTCTATCTACTTGGATACATTTCAAGAAAGAACATCAACACTCTTGGAATAAAGCATGCAGCCATACAACCAACCACCGTACTGAAGATCCACAATTAGCTGTGAATTCTGTCTCACCTTTTATTACTATGCAAATAAGATATGCCAGAAATACTTGTACACTATTGTTCCTGCAGACTGAATTGAAGTAAACTCTATTTAATTTAAAAACTAAAAAATAATTTCACTTTTGAAGTGACTACTGTTACTAAGCTGGTAACATAAGGTAAGAATACTACAGTGTTAAGACCTCATGAATATGTTCGAGAGCTTTGTGTAGTGCTGACACAGAGCTGTCTGAAGACACCGTTCACGTGGTATACGTTACCTTTTTGCTCTGCACATGGATGTATTTAAAAGTTTAGACAGTAATAAGATTCTGTTTGGTATCATATTCCACTAGGGTTCCTCTAAATCATGAAAAATAAGCCTATTTCTGCAGTGATACTAACCTATGAGTGAGTGCTAAGGTACTTCTCAGATATTAAATATGGTCCCTTCAGGAGTTATATTGATTTAAGAAAACCTAGAGTTTGGGAAAACATTAAGAATGAATCTTCTTTTTTTTTCTTTTTTTCACGCCCTGTAACATTTAACTCAGCTAAATACTGCTTGAAGTTAAATGTGACCTATGAAATATGGTAACAAGTGTCAGGCAGAACGTGATCAATGTTACCATTTGATGTCAATTGTACTTTACATTGTACTTTAATACAATTGTCTACCTAGGATCAGTCAGTCAAAGTTTGAAAATGCTGTAGCATATGAAGACAGTGCTGTGATACCAAAAGAGATGTGCCAAAATTGAAATTGCTGACAATGCAGCTGCTCTTTGAACTGTGTAGCAAATAACTGGAAGTCTGATCTGAAAATCTAGAGCCCATGAAATACCTTTTACTCCAACCTAGTATTCACAATGTTATTTATGGGACATTTGGGTGTTTCTACTTTGAATGAACCTCTGTCCTCACTTTCTGCTACACAGAAACACCCAGGAGCTGGGTACATGCTGGGATATCTGAGATTTAAACGGCTAAGTGCTGAATAATTGAAATAAAACACAGTAACACAGTGTGTCCTTATCAGCAATGATTCGTGATTTTGGATGACTAATTTGAAATACCCCTAAGAGAGCCTGATTGCCAAGGGTAGGTGCTTCATGCTTTTCCTTAATGTTTTTACTACGAACAATCATACACTGGAAGAAACAGTCATTTCTAAAAACTGAAGTCTTAAACTGTAAGGATGCAGGCCTCAAAAGCATGCTATTAAAAATTCACTGCTGTTCTTCCTAGCAATCACCCACCCTACAGACAACCTTTGCTTACATAGCCCCATGGGGGGATTCCTATCCCCTAACTTCAGGAAGCGCAGTCACTCATTAGTACTGCCATCAGCATCCCTGGACACATTTAGAAGTCATGTACATATCATGTTCAGGGACACAGTTTAGCAGTGGACCTCACAGAGCTAGGCTGGTGGTTGGACTCTATGATCTCGAAGGTCTTTTCCAACCTAGATGATTCTATGGCTCCTCTATAGTCAGTGAGGAGCAATGGATAACTTGATCCACCCCAGATTCAGAGTTGTCTTAGGAGAGGACAGATTATTCTCTCTAGGCATCTCTCAACTACTGAACCAAACAACTTCAGAGAGAGATGTGATGGATGGCAAAAAACAAAGTATCTTTCATTAAGCTAACTAGCAGACCTTGAAAAAAAAGATTTCAGGCACACAAATCCTTCATCTTAATTAATTAATTAATTTCTTCATAAGTAAATACAAGGACCATAGACTAAAAGAAAGCTAAAGATCAATAATAACAGATCCAATATACTAATTTGCTGGTCACATCTCATTCAAATTTCATCCAAGCAATGCTTCCTTATTTGAACACCACTGATTCACAACTATTAGAGAAAAGTTGGGGGGTTTAGGGAGTTTGGGTTTTTTTGGTTTGCCGGGGTTTTCTTGTTTTTTTTCAATATAGCATTCCTGAAAAAATCATAAATCACCTCACAGTAGTACAGTCTCTTACCAGTCACTTAATTTTCAGAAGATACATTAGCTTCCACTACTTAAGTTTCATGAAAAAAACTCCACTCCCTTCACTGATGTTTAAAAGCTGCCTTGATCTCTTCAAGAAAGTGTCATCTCATGAATATCTGTGATTGTTTCACATGAGTGTATCTGGCATCAATTTACACTTGAAAAAATTTGCTTTGTAAGACAAAGCTTTTTCAAAATCACCTCCTTGAAGCTGGCATAGATGTGTGTGAGAAACGTAATTAAAAACCAAGACAATGACAGACACCCACCTGCTTCACTTTGCTGATAATGAAGAGAAAAAATAAACACAAAAAATACCTTAAAATAAAAGCTCTCTACAGTATGTAGGACAAGGAGAAAAAAAAATCAGTACTGCAGTTCCTCTGGCCACACTCCTACAGGCTAAAAAGAAAAGGCCAGTTCTAGCTGCCTCCTGGGACTTCATGGCTTTAGGCAGGAACATGTGGAGGAGAGACTGTGCTCTCTGGCCTGAATTCAGCCTGCTGCTCTGCACAGTTAATGCCTTGCATTATTTTGCGGCCCCAGTTTCTACAGTAAGAAGGTCTCCTCTAGGAACCGATTCCCAAGATGATTCATTAGCATAAAATTCAACCCTTTAAAGGTCATTTGGAAAGAGCAGATATATGTTGTGCATGTCTCAGAGTTCCTGTAAAGATGTCTGAGGAATACTGCCTGAGACAGCTATCTAGTCACAAAATTAACTGCAATAGTTTGAAGGGAAATCAATTCACACCAAGCAAACTGAACTGTAACTGCAGCACGGATACATTCCACGCTGGTTTTTATGCTGTGACGGCATGAACAGCTTCTTGGCCACTTTGAGAAGCAGGCTACCACTGAGACAATGCTACTTACTAATAGGACTTCAGTGTTGAGTGAATGCCACAAGAACATAAAATGTGAAAAACCTGACACCAACCTACTACTGGAAAAACTAGGAGTGGAAAAGGCTGGGGGGGCTGCCAAATAAATGAGGTGCTTTTCTATGGCCTTAAATTACCGCTCTGTTTATCATGTTTCCTGAGGATGCATTTCTAGGAGCCTGCACCTTCACCAAGGCAATACAACCGCAGCATTAAACATACACCAAGCATGCGACTGGGATCTCTCTTGGCTCAGAAGAGAAAACAAAGGTGAGAAGAAATTTAACAAGCATCGTATGTGTGTGTGTGTTGGGGGAGTAGGGGGGTTTGGTCTGTAGAAGTTTTTTAACTCTATGGATAAGCTTCAGTCTCTCTCTTGAAAAAAAAGAAGTCCAACGAGTCTTGCACTGGTGATCAGGCATTAATTGATACTGTGACCTGATTCTGCTTCACTACAAGGCACTTCTCTTTTTCCCTATGTGAAGAATAAACACATGCGAATATAATCTGTTTCATAAAGAACATTATACAGAAAGGCTACTTTCTAACCGTTCTACTGGATTGTAACAGGCTACAGTAACTGTTACTATAAATACCATTTGCTTTCATGTACCAGGAGGCCTCTTAAAAGTTCACCTGAAAACAGAAATTCCTTCGTTTCATAGCTGCACACACAGCAGTAGGACAAACGGAAAAATGGATAGTGAAGGACATGATATTTCTCTTGGTTAGTGACTTTACTGTCCAATGTCACAACTGCAATAGCTACGAGGTGTGTACTAGAGCTGTTAGGTGTGTATTAGAGCTATTAGGGATGAGCTTTCTAGATTTTAGCTCTTTATTTTCCCAGATGCATTTCTTTGATCTCCAATTGCTGTCCCAGTGTATGTATTCTGAACAGAATTTAAACAAATAAAGGATTTCTTCAATATGATACAGCAGAATATAGGATTTTCTGTAAATATTTTTAATGAAAATATCTCTCATAGGTATAGTAGCATGTAACTGCCAAGCCACTTGACAAATCAAGATGTATATTTACAGCTAGGGTAACATATAAGAATAAGCAATAAACAAATCATAAGAATATGAGGCACACACAGAGTATGACTGAAAGTGAATGGTTAGCTGATACCAAATGATTTAAAGGTTTTCAGGTGTAAGGCATAACCAAAGGCATACGTTTATCAAATGTGTGTGCCCCTCAGAAAATAAATTACTCTGTCAGGCAGTATGTGTAACTTGCTATCTCCGGGAACACTGCTCAGTATCACTTTCCTCTCTGCTCCCCTTGGCGCAGAATCAGCTGCCCAAAACTCTGAAAACCAGTGTTAATTGATACTCCACCAGTTCCTATCCCCAAGAGCCTCTAATGACACCTGTCCTTCAAAGAGGCAATAGAATAAAGGCATTTTCTTATTCCCCAGGTCCCCCTTCTCCAGATCAGCATGCGTGCAGAGGTGGATACACAGCCAGGATTTGGGAGGTAAGGAGCGAGCCAGCTGAACAGCCCCGGTGCTGGGCAATGTGAACACACCAGAGTTGCCTGTAGCACTGCAGCACAGCATTACAGCAGGCTGCAGCTCCACCAGAACAAACTTCCTGACCCAGTGCTGTGCCCCCGGTTCTTAATTCCCAGAGATACTCTACATCCTAATGCCACGCATTTTTAAAGGCCTGCGTGTCTTTCAGCCCTCTCCTCCTGTCTCCTGCTACACACGCTCTGGAAAAGATTCATGCTGAAGTGAAAGGATGTTCTAGCATGCCTTGGTAAGAAGTGAAACAGTTAACATCACCTTCTGCTGTGCTGACACTGAGCAGCCAAGTCAGGACTCTAGTGCTTTAAAGTGCCTTTCCATGTTCAGAAATGTACACAGAAGAAGGGGGAAAAATCAGTTAAACCTAGGAAAGAGCATCACCTATCCCTCAGACCAGTAGCCTCGACTTGACGCCTTCTTCACTTGACAAAAAATCTGACTGGCATCAATATTCAAAACCGGAAAACAAGATCAGATTCTGACAGTATGGAACATGATACTTGGAAGAAAAAACAGAAGACAGAAAGAGGAGAAAAACCTATAGTGTATGCTGCTGATGTTTGGTGCTCACAGACTGGCAGATTACAGATGTGCCTGGCCAAAACCCTATTCATAATGCATTCATACTGCTTCAGTCAGGTTGCTAAAATGCTCATATGATGAATAATCTCACCTCAGTCCCCAAACCCTAACAGGTTCAAGACTTCTTAAAAATACCGTTCTTTCTACATTCTTTTATGTAAGAGAATTTGTACATCCTGATGCATGTTTCCATCCTCCATAGCCCCTACATGGCTTAGAATGTCACTCTTCTAGGCCCAAAAGCAGTAATCTTTCAGAAGTCGGGAACTTCAGAATTAATTACCTTCAGAAACACACTAAGCTGGACAGACATCACAGTCCACTATCATGCCACCTGCCAAGGCCATCTGTATGGTATGAGGTAGCAGGAAGCATGTAGCCTGTAGAAAATCTAAATCTTCTGCTTTTTACCTGTATTTGAGAAAACTACCCAACCATAAAAATCCACAATTTTTTTCTTCTGTAGCAGAAGCAGCAAGAGATTTTGTTCTGCCCTCATCCCATCCCTATGTTCACTGTGATTAGCAAAGCAGCACTGGAGCTCGGTATCATGCCACACACAACCTTCTGCCAGATGTCACAGTCTACTTAGATTAAAGTTTGTCAGATCACATTCTGATTAAGCATAAAATGCTTGATTCAACCAAGTGTTCCCATCATGGTGCATTAGAATCCCACTGCAGAGGCCAAGCTCAGAAACCTGCTGCACACAGCTTTCCTCTGCAACTGACTGGATTCCACTGTAAATTTGTGTGCCCCGTTTTCTCCGGATTCACCACCATTTCACTTTTGCTATTTCCTTCCACTTTTCTCACATTGGCCTTGTCCCTTATGGCTGGTTCTCATCATCCTCCTAATCTGCAACCAAAATGCATGACCTCTGCTGCTTCTTATTTCTCATTCTGACAAGATGCAAGGTCCTTGACCTTTTTCAGTCCCAGCTGACTCAGCTAAGTTAAAATGGCAAGCAGGACTAACTTACAACGATTCCTAAATTCAGCTGGCCATAAATCCAACATATGTCACTTTCCCAAACACATATATCTGAGTATTTACATACAGTGCACAGGTATCAGTAACAAACCAAAACCAAGCAAAATTTAAGGTACCTAGGTGAATAATTAGTTTCCCTGAATGCTACTGTTGAACACAGTTTATGCACATCAGCTGCAGGGCTATTAAGTGAATGAAAAGGCATTTTCCAAAATTACTTCTACTACACACCCTATGCTTTTCATTCAAAGACCAATTCACTTCTAATTTCCCTGCACAGAGGTTTTGCTTGCTGCAGCAGCACAGCTTTGAGTGTGTGTCATTCTTTCTTTCCAGATGTCTACCACATCTCCATCACTTTCACCATACATTAATGAAATCACCTTTATTCTCCCATTTCTCTAAATGTACTGAAAGCTTTTGCAGACTGTCAACCTCACTGTCCCATGAAGAAAACTTTATTAAAAACTTGGCTTTGGATTTGTTCTTAGATTTCACATTCAATAATTTTAATATTCACACTGCATTTTTGCAAAGTTGAACAACTTAACAGGTTAAGGTCCCAAGGAACATACCTGTTTAACTCTTCACTTACAATCCTCTAGATAAAATCATACTACAAACACACCCAGTAAGAAAGAGGCCTCTTTCATGGTTTTAACTGGAGAGCTGAAGTACTACATTAATACAATGCCACACTAGAGCAAAGAAATCTCAAAGAAAGAGTCATCATTATCTCAGCCTGCTCTGGATAGGAGGAGTGCGTTATGGATGATTCAAAATCAGAGTTAGGACATTTAGGGAACAATAGCAACTGTTAGCAACATTCTATTCCTCCCCTCATGAGAAACCTAGTGAATGAAGGTAACTGGTTATATTGCAGATCTGAAGGTGGCAGAAGGATTTAGTGTTATGAGTTACAGCTACTAACTTCAGGGTCCTACATAATTAAAAGATTAATACTTGGTTGGGTTTTTTACGAGACACCTGTTCTTTCATATATTACTTTGATTTATTTGATTAAATATTTACTTGATTTATGTGATTACTTAATTTAATTCATTTAATAGAGGACAGGAACAAGATCTTGGCAGTATTAGGAAAAAAAAAATCTCCTCTTACAACATTTAAAACTACAATGATTTATGATGCACATACACAGAGAAATCAATTCTGACTAACCAGAACTCTTAAAGGACTTGAACAACAGCTTCAGCAAGGAAAAACTCACAGCTCTACCATCAAGTTCAAAATGGCAGCTTTGAAAGAGCACAGTGCTGTCGTGCCAGGGAAGGACAGGACATGATGGTGGTCACACTACAACCCCAGCTGTCACTCCACCACTTCTTAAAATGTTCACTCTAAGAAAGTAACAGATGATTTTGTCATTTTCTTATTTGATCATTTCAGTATTTTATGATTGCCCATCTAATATTTTTTTAGGCTTTAAAGACATTTCTAATTATAGACATAGTTGACTGAAATTGCCGCAGCAAACATACTGTGTACGTACTGGTTGTAATTCCGTTATTGGATACAAATATGAACCTTTCCAAAATTTCAAACTTCCTTTTTAGGCTGGGGCGAGCTTTGTTCTTGTTTCTTTTCTTCACAACACACTGGTTCATTGTTTTCATCTGTAATAAAGATATCAGGATCTGCCATACATTTGGCTTCAAAGAAATTAAGAAAAAGCTTCAGCTAAAAGCTCGTTTAAAAAAAAAAAAAAGGTAGGTTTTAATGTAAATTGTCACAGAAGAATTTAAAAGTCCTGTGGAATTTTCCATTTATTTTCCTTCAAAATAAAAGGGTTTATCCTGGCAATGGGCAGCCTTCAATACACTGCTTTTTTATACTGTTAGCTGACACTGCTGTTGAGATTTTCCAGTATCAGTCTCTCTGTTCTTGAGTACTACAGTATTTTTCATATTATCTTTTCTTCACATGCTATTGTAAACTATTTAGAGCAGAAAAACTCATACTGTGCCTTGTCCTGTAAACAAGAGATCTTAGCTGGCATAAACCTGATACATACCGGCTGAAACCCTGTCCCATAGAAAGTTTGGGATTTAGCTGAGAGGGTTTGCTTTTTAAAAATATTTAAATATGTTTCAACCTTGCAGTTTTCATTTATTTACTACATGTCACCCTAGTAATTTTGATATTCAGATAAGGCTACTAATTTCACAGGCAGATACTCCAGCAAGTGCAGATACAAAATCTATCTGAAAGATCTTCCTATAAAACTCTTCAAAAGAAGCATTTAAAGATATGACTTTGGCAGCTTCCTAAAAAAAGAAAACTGACCGATCACCATTAAGAGTGTTTGGTTCGATATTGATTACTCCTTGGGATGGTCAATTAAGCTTCAAATTAGGAGTCATTTGTTGTGTCTTTAGCACTGACAGCAAAGATGGCCTCTGAGAGAAATAAAAGGGTTGGTGTTTTTTGTAATGACTGTGCATGTGTGCCATCTGAAGCAAGCAAGAACTTGTTATATCCTGCCCCTCTTCCCGCTCGCACACACAGATATGCAATAAGGTGTATCGGACACTTCAGCCACGTGTCACTTCCCTCTCCTAAACCTGACATCAGGATTATCAGCAATGTCTCCATCTGACCTTGAGAGTCTGAGTCACTATCCTATTTCTACTGACACTCCACGGTTGTCCAAGATTCTCTCATAAATAATTTTCCTTGGCCCTCTGTAACAAGTTAACAATTTCTTCGGGTACTGAGGAAATGCAGAAGCTGATTCCTGCCTCTAGCTCCCTGGACTATGATTATCCTCCTTCCTCACCATCTCTGTTTGGTAATCCCACTATGTTAACATTACCGTGTCTTCCAGTTGTCTGGTGGCTGTGATCCTAGTACCACCTTTATGTGTAAATGCTTCAAGATCAAGTCCCGAAAAACCTCAGTCAACAGTGGATTCTTTCATCACCTTAACATAATCTTCCTGGATTTGCACCGACATCATAAAACTGGGCACACTGCTTGCTAGTCATGTATAGCTACAACATTGCAGGGGCATAAACCCATGTAAAACTCATTCTGAATGCATAAAAATTTAAGTGTTTATGTATTAATAAGCACATTCATTCAGGTCCCTTCTAGTTCTGAAGTATATTAATACTCCTGGGGTGACAGAAATTACTGCTATCTTATGATACCTTAAGAGGTGGTTAATTGACTTTGTGCTGGCAGATAAGTGTCATTAGCTTAGTATGAGGATGCACTAATTGTACAAGGTAGTCAACTGCAGTAAGTAGCTTTTGCTTTCTGGAGTATTTAAAAGCAATTCAGGGATTCAGTCTGGTTAATGGCAGTAACATCTCTGCATTCAGAGTAGAAGTCTGTCTACAGGATGTTGTAATTGGATCGGGCAGGCTGTGATGAGTCACAGTTTATAAACCAACCTCAACCACACCATGACTTTAAAATTCCAAATCCAAAGAATGTCTCACTTTATACGCTAACTGAATCTCACTTACACCAGTTATACACAGATTCAAACCATTTCAGGTAAACTTTTGAGATCTCTAATATATCTTACTAGCAACTATAAATATTATTCTTCAAAAACTAATTTCTATGTAACTGTAATAAGCATGAAGGGCTGACTGAACAACTGTACTACCAGGCAAGGTTAATTTCTTCTATTATCCATGCTTCATGAAGTATTCAGACTACGAAAAGCTAACAGTTTTCCACATCCAAGGAAGCAGCACATAAAGCATACTGCTGAAACAATGTTTAGATTTGTGACATTTGTTTTATAAAGTCTGGAATGAATTTGGTAAGTATTTCATAGGTAGCAGTCCAGTAGGGAAGTACATTATGAATCTCTGCTGCTCTGTGCTCACCAGCTTGAGTAAAATCACAACAAAGGTCTCAAAGGTCTTGAAAGTTTGTGGGCTTCTACAGATGTAGACATCACTACCTATGACTTCTACAGGAAATTGTAAAGTAACTTAATAAAACTTTGAGCACGAGGACTTAACTTTAAAAAACAGTAGGACCCAATACAAAAAGCTCCACAGCAACCTTTCTCAAAGCCAGGTGGACAAGTGAAAACTGCCGGTTATTTTTCAAGAATTTCAGAAATCAACCTCAGAGTAAAACTTTTTTTCCCCCTTGGAAAGGACTCTGGGGTAAAATAGTGGTTTATTGTGTTAAAAGGGATTACTCCAAAAGGAAGTGGGGTATGTACACATGTAACTGCTGTTCCTAAACTAACCAACTGTGGTAGGGTTAAAGATGTGTTACTCACACAGTTCACTGCAGCTGCAGAATAACTAAAACTGAATGGACACACTGTGATTTTCATGCCTCTATTAAAAAAATGGTCACCACTCAAATATTTACAATACTGTTTGTACTAGAATTTGGATTCCAGGATAATGAGAGAGCACTAGGAAACGCATAAACCTTTGTTGCACTGGGTCAAATTTCATCCAGGGTGAGACACATGAAACATTAGGGCCATGAACAAAAGAATTTTGTTCTCAGAGCAAGAACAAAAACAAGTCCCAGGATTAGAGTTCCTCATCATCAGAGCTGTGATCTCACCTGTCTATCACATTAGTCTGTCATTCTACATCACCCTACAGAACTCACCATCCCTTACTTCATTGTACAATGAGAGAGACTACGGAGTGCTGCAGAAGGGTAACTGTGCTCTGAAAATGAGCCCCAAAGGGCAAGGTGTTTATTATAAACATATAATTCTGATCCTTGGAACAGAGGGGCGTCAGAGTCCTGCACAAGTAGGAAATTAGTTTCTGGTTTTCCAGTAACAGTCTGTCACTTTGAACAGCCCTTAGCACAGATAACACCTGTATGGAAAACATGCTGACAAACACACACAACAAACCAAAAAAAAATAGACAATGAGTTGATAAAATATGGCTCCAGAAGCCATTTTATTCTTTTTAGGAGGAAAAAAAAAAAAAAAACAAAACAAAACAAAAAAAAAAACCCAGATGTCTATAATGAATATCTGGTAGTCTTGCCTTTTTTTATACCTGAAACTTGTTGAGAATTAAAATCTGCACTGATCCTCATTAGTCTGCCCAGCAGTCAAAGTCCCAGGTGCAGTACAGTGTTTGTCTCACTTTGAAAGAGATGCACACCATCCTTCACAGAGTCGTGCAAAGCAAGTCAGCATCGTGGTGCTATTTCACCTTCTGTCCCGTTAACTAAACTCTGCCAGAGTGGCAGACCGGAGAAATGAAGATGTGAAAGGGAAGATGAAGTGGAAATGACAGAGTCTGTTAAA
Source organism: Todiramphus chloris collaris (assembly GCA_025345505.1). Lineage (NCBI taxonomy): Eukaryota > Metazoa > Chordata > Aves > Coraciiformes > Alcedinidae > Todiramphus > Todiramphus chloris. The sequence goes on from JANVCC010000046.1 coordinate 1,716,626, forward strand.
TTGGTATGAAAGTGGTAGAAGCCAGTTGCAGCCTTTTGTCTCTGCTTCCAAATCAGAAGTTGTCTGAACTAATTCCTGGAAACAGAAGAGTCCTATCCGGAGTCAAGCTGGCAGTTTACCACATACCACTTACACAACTGCCTGCTTACACATGCAGATCATTAGTATTTGACAAATCTGCTTTGAAACAGTCTGGTCAAAGAGCATATATGCAACAGTCATGGTGCCAAAGAGACTGTGATTCCATTACTTGCTTTACTGCATATCTGCTAGTCAGCCACACATAAGTCATTTTAATTCTTTGACCCTGTTTGCTTTCCAAACAAATAAAGGGAACCTATTTTCAGACTGCAGCCTTCTTCAGCCAGGGACTACCCAATGTCACCATCCCACAAGTCTAATACCACCTTGAGATATTCAAAAAAGTGATCTGAATCTGGTCCTGCATACACGTGGAAGTCCAGCAGGGTACACTGACCTAAGTGCCTCTAGCTACAAAGCTAAAGGACATTTAAGTAACAAATACTGTTCAGTATTTATTCTGCAGGTATACTCCAACCCCAGATCTTCTCCCTGTAGACAAACACTGGCTTCCCAGCTGAGACTGGTTTCCATTGTGCACCTCTAAACAATTCTGTAGTGCAAACTGCTAATCATTCAGTCTCACTGTTAGTGTCTGAAAACTCCTTGGTGCTTTTTACCCTAGCAGCACTGGGGTAGGAGGGAGGGGGTCTACTGGATTGAAGAGGGAGCAAAAGGGAGGCAATTTCTCCATATACTAGACCATAGAACCGATGGGGAAGTTGACCTCTGCTTTTCAATAGAATGGCAGTTGCTGTTGCTCTTGAGCCCCTCTTTCCCAGCTGGCAAAGATGCACTGTTGTAAGGCAGCCTGGATGCTCTGGTCCCTGCAATTAATGGAGCAGGGATGGTGAAAGCAAAGTCACCTGGTTTGAATGAATGCATTTGTCTTTATGATCCACGCAGGACAATTGCTTCTGAGAAGACCTCACTACATCCTGACTATGCCTCAAATGTCATCAAACCTGCCTATTAGAACATCACTTGCACACTCTAGTTTCTTTTAAAAGATCCTATGTAAGACCATGCTTTAAAAAACAAAAATCACTCCAAGCCCCTTATGATTCCTGAAGCAATTACCTTAAAAGCATTTATGCTAAAGGCAGTGCTATTGATTGTTGCTCATCAGCTTTCAGCACGTGTGCGGTGTAACAAAAAGAGAATTAAATTTAGCTCTCTAATTATGAGGGAGGCACTGCATTACCAGAAAACAAAGCAGCAGCTCATTTTCAAAGCAGTTATTGGAGATACATGGCATTTGGCAGCCTAAGTTCAAACTGTGTGTCTATCAATATGGGTCTCTTAAGTTTTTGAAGACAGTTGCAACATGCTTTCCACATGTCACACAATGTATATTATATCACATGCGTATCAAAAGCTAAACCACTGGACATAAAACTGCCTAATACAAGCATAACTGAACATATCATATTACTTTAAAACCAAATCATATTTATTTCAAGCCTGGAATACTAAGATTAATTTATTTTTTTTTTTACAAAAAGTTAAAAAAAAATTCTATCCAAACCAGAAAATTAATAGGATAGTGATTAAAAGTCTAAAGAATTACTTTCTCTGTACATCGATCATTGATATTTGTAAGGAAATAAAAGAAAGTTATTTGTTGTTACAAATATGATGTACTTGAAGCTGTGTCCAAGTCTCTTAATCCGTTAAAACGAGTTAAAACTTGCTACCTACATAATTACATGTAATTTAAGGTAAAAAACCCAGATCACTAACAAATTCCCATATTAATCACAGAAGTACACAACCTTCATGTACCAAACCACCCTGCACAGTAGAAAAAAAGACTTGGACCATATTGACGATGAAGCCAGTGCATCTGGCATACAAAGCTTGCCACTAGGGAGGCAGAGAAACATGCATAAGGATCTGACTAAAATAATCCCTCCAGTAAACACTACTTAGAGATGAAAAATTTACAGGACTTAGTAACAGAGAGGACAAAAAGAGCAGCCAGCAGGAGCTTGATACAGTAGCCTTGTTTATACCATAAACAAGCCAACTCAGGCCTCAGAAATCTCTTATTTTGAAATATTTTTAGTGACATTTGATGACCAGACCTGCATTGCTGAGAGAATCATGAGACACCGGTGCAGATTAAAACTGCAGAAAGGACTCACCGACACGAGATATAGCCAGAGGGTATCAAAGGTGGTGAGAAATTCAGAGACGTGCTGAGAAGCTGGGTAGGGTTTGTGTGGTGGGGTTTTGGTAGCTGGGCAGCAGCTACAGGGGCAGCTTCTGTAAGAAGCTGCTAGAAGCTTCCCGAGCTCCAAACTGGACCTACCTCTGGCCAAGGCTGAGCCATCAGTGATGCTGGCAGTGCCTCTGTGATAACGTATTTAAGATGGGAAAAAAAAAGAAACTGCTGGAAGAACCACAGTGGAGAGAGGATTGGGGTGTGAGCTAAACACCTCCGCAGACAGCAAGGTCAGTGAAGGAGGGGAGGAGGGGCTCTAGGCACTGGGGTGAAGACCATGGGAAGGCAGGTTGTCTCCTTGCAGCCCACAGAGGCTAGAGGTGGAACAGGTCTCCACCTGCAGCCCATGGAGGACCCCACGCCATAGCAGGTGGCTGTGCCTGAAGAAGACAGTGACTCCATGGAAAGCCTGGGCTGGAGCAGTCTTTTCCTGAAGGACTATAGCCCGTGGAAGGGAGAACTGCTGGAGGAGTTCATGAAGAATAGCAGCCCATGGGAAGGACTCACACTGGAGAAATTTACGGGGAACTGACTCCTTTGCAAGGGTCCCCACGCTAGCACAGGCAAAGACTGTAAGGAGTCCTCCTCTTGAGAAGGAAGAAGTAGCAGAAATAACGTGTGATGAACTGATCACAAAACCCATTCTCCATCCCCCTGTGCCACTGCAAGGGAGAAGGCAGAGAAATCAGGAGCAGAGCTGAGCCCAGGAAGAAGGAAAGGGTGGGGGAAAAGTGTTTTTAAGATTTGTTTTTATTTCTCCTTACCCTATTTGATTGGTAACAAATTAAATTGATTTTTTCCCAAGCTCAGCCTGGTTTTTGCCCATGAACATAACGGGTGAGTGACCACTCCCTGTCCTTGTCTCAGCCCAAGAGCCTTTCCTTGCATCTTCTCCTCCCCCTCGCACCATGGGGAGGAGTGGGCCACCAGCCACATGGTGCTGCGTTGCCAGCTGGGCGGAAACCACAAAGATTAAAAATATTCCTTGGGAGATTTTTTACTTAGTCTTCAAATACAAGAAACCACAGATTTGAGTGTTTATTGTGAATTATTTGACAGACAGCTGAATTCATTTACTTTCCATCCTTCCACCCTAGCTTGCAATGAAAAGTCAGACCTGAAGTATTAAAGAACTTAGCTTCCACTGGAAGTTTGCTCAGGACAGCCACCAGGGATCTAGGATGGGGAAAAAAAGTATTGTTGAGGGATTCTCATCGCATTCATTTTGATTTGACGCTGGACTACTATGGCTGACTTTGCTGGAGTTGCTCTATTTCACGCCAGCATGCATTAGAGATCACTCAGTTTCATGTCCTTTCAGAGCTATCAGTTTTCACATGGATTGTAATCAAACCAGCTTCTTTTGCAGCAGCTAGCTCTTTCTTATCTGTACCACTTCTGCTGTGGACTAGCTTAATACCTGCTAGTGACAACTCTGGAAATGATCCACGAAATCAGCAGGTGGGCAGTTGGCAGATTTATACCCACTGCTGTTTCAAGCAACAGACAGAAACAAAAATCACAGCAAGAAGCAAGGAACAGTTATCACACTTTAAAAATGGGTATAAGTAGTTTCACAGAAATAAAAACGTTTTCCTCTATTAGCAATATTGGTCAAGTGAAACAAAAATGGAGCTCAGCTGTTAGAATTATTATTATACATTGCTCGATTTTTTTATTACAATATAGCTTAACCTGACACACAATTCCTTGTTGGCAGTTGGTTGTTATGAATATTATGGCACAACACAATGATATTGTACATCACTACCTGGAACTGCTCGAGTTACATTTATAAGATCAGGACTTGAAGAGATAGTGAGAAGCTGGAAGCCCAGAATTATTAGTCAAGAAAAGAGCATATTTTAGACCATCTAGCCATCTCCTAAAGCATGCTGTGATGCATGTTGTACTCTGCACACATGCATTTGGGAGTAGCTTACTAACCATGGGAGCATTGTTCATTCTACAAACAGCTGAAATGTACAGTCATAGACACAAGTCTCCCACATACACTCCAGCAGTAACTTGCATCTTGTAGTTGCAGATCAGTGAGCTGTCACAGGGGCCAAGCCGAATTATTCCCTGGGAATAATTAATTTACCATGAGCATAAACCCATACTTTTTCAATTGAAAGAAAACATGGTAGGTGATGAACAGTTATCAAATAAGTATCTGTATTTCTTAACAAGTTACATTTTAAAGCAGAATGCTTGGATTTATTCAACTGTCTACAGGACCTTTGTGGGTAACTGCATCACTTACAGACAAAGAATTAATCTCTTTAAAAAACCAAAACTGTAAGTAACAGCTTTCTCCCCCATTACGATCAGTCCTTCATCATCTATGAGCTGTCCAAATTACATTAGAGACAATGCTGTTGCATCAGCCAGCAAATGCTAACCCTTGACCTAAGACCTGTCTCTGACCTCCCCTGGAGTCTGGCTGTCACTAGGTGCCTTTGGGTGCGAGTAATGAGACACAGTGAACAGACTGGCAGAGACACTTGTTCTCTGATAGGCTTCAGCTTTGAAACAAACTTGATGTACTTTATGTACCTTCCTGATCTCATCACAGAAAAAAAAAAATCAGTTTTAACAGTGTAATTCAATTTTACTCATCAATCACACATCCTATTTTAATGGGGTTTCTCTAATCACCCTCATTGTAGGAGACACCAGTGGTGTGAAGAATATCTGAAAACGTATAGCCTTCCTATGCAGTAAAAGCCTTTGACAAATAATATTTCTGGTGTCTTTCTTTTAGTCTGGAACTCATTAATCTTTTTGATAGCTTAGGTGTAACTTAATACAATGGAAGGACTCTGGCATAAAGTTAACCAACGTGCAACATCATACTGAGGCTTTTTTAACCTCCAGTAGTAATTAAAGCATTTTGATGGCTATACTTCAGTGCTAATTTATAATTAACTTCAGGTGCTTCTTTGATCTTGCCGATATATTTCTTCCCATTTTCTTATCAAGAGTCTCCATGCAGTCTGTAATTACACTTCTTAGTGTGACAGCAACTTTGAATAAGTAGATGCATTAATACATGCTTTGGGAAAATATTGGCTGAGCCCAAGCAAGCTCTCACCGCTGAGCTGGAGTATCATCTGAGGCACTGCTGATTAAAAACATAATATTATATAAGCTCATAATAGGCTTGCCATAAAAATAAAACAATGATTCTCAGTTTTAGGGTAATGGATGACAGCAGCAGCAAAGCTAGCACCCTACCAACAATCTACACATTAAGGCATTCAGAGCATTAATGCCACAATGCTACCAAATGCAAGTGTCATGGTTTGTATCTGCCTAGGCTTTGCCTCTAAAGAGGAAGAGATTTTAAACTTTTTCTGAATAATGAAATATAAAAAAAAAAAAAATTGATTCACTATGTTAAAAGCTGTTATAACAATAGGGTGATACAGCCTGATCTACCTGAAGCAACAAATAAACACATAATGTGAGGGAGTGGAGCAGTAGACCTCATTTTGTCTGCTAAAGGAATGATCTGTAATTCTCAGAAGACAAACTTCAATCTCATATTTTCAACACATAAATAAGACATACCCAGGCACAACATAATTGTCCTCATATTAAGGACTTTCTAAGAAACATGAAATGAAAATTGCAGCAGAAGTGCCAGGGACTGTTGTTTTGCCAACACATCAGTCTACAGGTACCGACTGGGACCGGTATGACTACTCCAGTCACAAAACTGATGTTTCACTGATATGCTGCTGCAAAATCCAGAAATGGCCACAATTATGCAGGTACAAAATACACTTCATATCATACACTTCTTTACCCAGGCAGCAAAAGTCCGAGTGCCACAGGGCACTGTTACAAGAACCACCCTGACCTGCAGCACAGGGGAGTACGCAGGCACAAATGGAACTGCCTGGTGACATCCAAAAATGGGGAGCTTACTATTATGGCAACTGTTCTACAGTACAATCTTGTAGTGTGTAACAGCTTTAAGAAAATGAAGTTTCCCAACCAACATGACCTCCCCACTCCAGCACTGCTTTCGTTCAAGCCAATAATCACAACAGGATTTGACACATCTGTGAACACACGTCCCAGGCTCTGACAAACAGGCATCCGCAAGGTGCGCGTGTCACCGAACGACATCAGCACCCACTCTGCACTACCTGTCCTCCCAGGAGCAGAGGGCTGCACAGCATCAGCTCCCGTCTGAAGGGGAGAATCAGATATCCAATGCAATAGCACTAGCTCCCTTCAGCTTCTGCCTCCTTCACAGCAGAAATGGGTGACAAACTAAAAATGAAGGAGTCAAAGTGAAATGTTAATTAAGCGATGAAAATTGAACTATCTGGAGTATTCCACTGATTGTGCCTTCAAAAATAGTCACAGAATCATGGTCAGCAAGTACTGCTGTTACAATGAACCAATACACCTACTTTGCAAAAGAGATTTTGTGGAAAAACAAAAATCCCATAAAAGATTTAGAAAAAAAACCTCCAGAATGTGCGTAATTCACAAGCTGAAGCTAAGCCTGATGGGTTACTAAACATGAAGCCACAGCCTTCATTTTATTAATTTTTAACTTCTGCACAGGTGAGATAAAACCAAACAAAGGAGCACAGAATTTTTTTAACATTACTATACAGCAGTTTTCCCATCACACATCACCAGATGAAAGGCATGTTGTGCTTATTTTACTGCAGATCCATTCATTATTCTACCTGGGAGCAACATGTGTGTTTTTTAAATATCCCTAGCACACTCTTATGCCACACAGCAACAACTGGAGATCTGCCAAATGTAAAAGGAGTGAGCAACTTTCTTCTCTGTGGTGACAGACCCGCTGTCCATCCTCATAACATCTATGGAGGCTATTATATTCTTCTGCTTAAGAGACAGAATTTTCTTGTGTGTCTTTCAGATAAAAGGTTGAGTGTTGTCCATAATGGAGCTCACACTTTTCAGAGCAGTACTCAAGTACTCTTGAAACACTTGAAAGGACCTTGCCAAAGATATATAGGGAGTGAGAATTTGTCTTTCTATTTAAAAAAAAAAAAAAAAAAGTATTTGCCACTTTCTAAAGTGCTCTCAAAACTGTTTTTTCTACTCAAAAAAATCTGCAGTCCTTGAAATATCTAGGCTTGCATTTTGACATTATCATGAATACTTTTATTAAGTATTAAGAAAACCCACATGATAACCTATTTATGTCTTCTTTTTATTGGTTCATCTTAGACATTACAGTTTCTCTATGATTTGTATGATAAAGATTAATTTCTGTTTACAATGTTTTTTTTCTTATGCTTATAACACTCTTTTTCAAAATACAAGTGATACCTTAATGATGTATGCTCATCCAGAGAGAGTTCTATTCAGACCCTCTTATCTTCTCCCAGAAATAAATCAGCTACAGTTTATCTTTGTATATGCAGAATTTATTCAGACCTTCAAACAACTGTGTAAGAATCTATGTAAGAATGTATAAGAAACTCTAAGTGTCATTAATATAAACAAATCAATGCATTACATATTGATCACAGGATTAAAAACAAGCAGGCTTACTTTTAATCCCTTTTGGGACCTTTGCCTTTGTGACAGATGTAGTCTTAGGAAAATTACACTTAACACTGTTATGCTTCAGTTCAGCTCTTTCATATTTTTCACAGCCAATTTTGTCTACACCCCTTCTATGACAGCAAACTGCTTTAGAGCCTGCATTAGAAATTCACTGGGATCCTGCGATACTCAAGCATCATACAGGCAGAATGTCTGAGGTTTTTAGGACTCAAATCTGTACAAAAATATCTACATAGATGGCCAGCGTGCCAACCCCCCCAATTAAGTACCCCACAGTAGAGCTCTGAACAGAACAGTGCAGCCAGCAGCACTATGCTATAGAACGATCATTCGTGGGAACTGAACTAGCAGGTGTAAAGCCATCTAACATACCTCTCAGCAGCTGCTGCAGCCAGCGCACGGGGGCTTTGGCCAAGATTCTTCTCTGTGTCTCCAGTGTGGTTCGTTCACTGTTGACAGAACACCAGATAAACGCTGGTATTCTTGATCCATCAACATTCACAAATCTGTATCCTGGGTTTTTTTGCATTTTCTTTCAAAAAATTCCTGCGGCAGCTGCACAGGGGAGAAGAAAATGGGAAGAGGAAAGTGGGATTTCATCACTACTGAACTTGTTAGTGATTGCTGTACTTCCTACTGAACTCATCAGTGATTGCTGTACTTCCTACTCAAGCAGTTTTGCCCTATTCCAATACCTAAGAGGACGTGATGAAGAAGATAGAAGCAGGTTTCACCGAGGTGCATAGGAAGAAGCTGAGCTACAATGGTCATAACTTGATACATGGAAAAAAAGTCAGCTAGAGGACAGTCAAACATGGGAACACATGGCCCAAAGTGGTTGTGGAATAGCTGCCCTTTGAGGTTTTCAGATCCTGACTAGATAAAGCCTGATCAACCCGCTCTGAATTCATTTATTGCCTGTCCTTCAGGAGATGTTTTGGCTTTTAATTCTATATATATATATATACACACACATAAAATATCAAATAAATAAATATATATCAATCTATCTGAACCTAAAACAATTTCAAGCGAGTTATCCGTCTCAAATTTGTAACATTGCATGACACTTCCTTATACTTTGAGTCTATTAAGTAGCCAAGGCTAAAATCTGCTAGATGTTTGTTTGTGTTTTGTTTTTTATAAATGGCTTTTTCTTTCATAGGCTTTTCATTAGTTATTTGAGCTGAAAAATGTACAGTCACTTTCCATCACAAACATTTTTCTTGAAACCAACCATAGGAATAAAACAATGTTTGAGCAGAGTCTGCAAGAGTACTGCAATAGAGAAAAAACCCTGCACAGAACTATAGAGATTACAAGACCTGTAATGGCTAGAACGGCTCATTGGCTTGCTGAATTACTAACGTGTCTTTTAGGACAGAAAATGTCAGCCTCCAATCTATCAAAATAAATGCCTGTTTTCTTAAATGCGTGCAATACTATAGTGCACAAACCAAGAACTAGAATGAAAATGAAACAGAGCTTTAGATTCAGGACTGTAACAACTGGATAATGCAGTAAGGATACGTTCACCTGGAAAAGTTATCACGAGCTAAGCAAAGGCAAGAATGTACAGCACCTCAGCTAGTTATCCATAGACATGCTGCTGTTCTCTGGTAAGAAATGTCACATTAACCACGAGGTGAAGCCAGACGTGCAGGTAGTTAACAGAGAACACCAGCGCACTAGGAAATCCATACTTCATGCTATTCATGAGGTCTGGTTTATGTGCTAACAACTCACTGTGTATTTTGGAAACAAAAGCTCCTAATTAAAGACAATTTCTTCTCAAAAGTACTTGTAGCTCTAGATGCATGAACACATTATCATAATGAATGTCTGTCTCCTCTGAGGAAAGAGGTGTACAAACAATAGATTAGACAGTCAGTGACAAGACACAATGCATGTTCTTTGCACGTGCTGTACTGCAAATGGTGTGAACACCACAGTGATCTCCTTCTGCAGTTAAATGCCTGAGGGAACAGACCAAACATTTCAGAACAAATCTCACAGCACCATAAAGAGGTGAAATGCAGACTGAATCCTAGTGACTATCCCAATATAGACAACTACAAGTTCACATAAACAGAAATAGACACCCAATGCACTCACGCAGCTTTAGGGTGACATCTTCACAAACCCACTATCTTTAAAAACATAAGAACACATATTTGCATCAAGTTATTCAGGAAAAAAAGTAATTTGTCAGCAGCAAACATTAAAGTAGCTTGAGAATCAGAGAAAACTCTGATACAGACTGACTTTGTGTAGGAATGGTTATACATGACTGCATCAAAACGTTGTTTGATGCGTAGCAAAGAAAGATCAAACCAAGGCCCTGAAAAATAAATACATATAAAGCTCCAAAAGCAGCGTCATTGCTGAAGAAGAAAAAACCCTGAGACTATAAAGCAAGGCTCAGGCCAGCTCTGAGGGTCTCCCACAAATTCATGACAAAATCCCCGCCGAGTTCAACAGGGCTGCATCTTCACTTCTGCCTTTGCCTCAAGCCTGCAGCGGTGGGCATCACTTTGAGCTACAACTGCAAAACATTTGCAAGCTAAAGCCACAGCAAAAATAGAAGCCTAATTTGTGATCAGAATGCCTTACTAGGACACGCTCCTGTCTCCTTTCTGAAGCCATGCTGCCTGTGCAAGAGCTTCCAGCTTGCAGCCTCTCTGGGAGAGCTGACCTCCATGTCTGGTGCGCTGAGAAACAGAAGTGCTGCAGGATGTCAGCACTAACCCACTCTCAGTTTAAAAGCTGGGAAAAGGAGGTAATGCATAAATACACTAAACTACAGGTTTACAGTAGACAGTGAGCCTTCAGAGGCTGTATCTGTACACCTCACAGTTTCCTTTATTCAGCCAGGACCATGTAAGATAACTCATTCTGTAACTGCATGTAACAATTGAACGCTTTGCACTCCTACTAAAGCAAGTGGACTAGAGAAACAAGCAATATGATAGGAAATGCTGAAAAACACACATATTTCTTTGCTAAGAGGGAGAGAAAAGCACAAGCCTCCAGCATCCCCTATTTTCATCATCAATCTTTTTCCCCCGATGACCATAAAACTCCCAGTTCACAACAAATCACTGCATTCAAGGGGCAGTAAATACAATTGTTTCTGCAGCTTTCCAACATCCCTGGGTAAGCAGGTCAGAAGGAACTATCAGCATCAGAGAGGAAGACCTCTGTCTACAGGGAGACTCCCTCCTTGCACAGCTGTAGAAAAATGTGATGCTGCTATCTTTATTCTGCTTTAATGTTGCAGATAGAATTGAAATAGCTCCCATGAATAAAAATACATTCAAACCACATCTCCAATTTGAGGTTAAAATAAAATATTTATTCCAGAATAGAAACCATATTTTCAGCAACTCTATAGAGGAGAGTTCCACAAGAGGTACAGGAAAATAAGCTACTGCTCTAGGTCTTTGTAAAATAACTAAAAAAGAAGGGTCCTTCCCTCACTATCACAGACATCTCTAGAGAGATCTCAGCCTACTCACCCTCTCTTCAGAGACTATTCAACTGCAGACCATCCCATATGCTCACACCTGGACACTGAACCCTAGCAATGCAGTAGGGTACATCCAGGATGCCACTATGTCACTCCATAAAGACATTAACATAGATCCACAGATACAACCAAGCAGCGCTTCCATATTTCATGTATGCAATTCCAATAGCATTAGAGTAACATTACACATAATCTATCTAGCACATACATGCAATTGTATCACAGAACCACAGAGTGTCAGGGGTTGGAAGGGACCTCCAAAGATCATCTAGTGCAACCCCCCTGCCAGATCAGGGCCACCCAGGGCAGCCCACACAGGAACGGACCCAGGTGGGGCTGGAAAGTCTCCAGAGCAGGAGACTCCACAACCTCTCTGGGCAGCCTGGGCCAGGCTCTGGCACTCTCACCGTGAAAAAAAGTTTCTCTTTCTGTTTACATGGAACCTCCTACACCCCAGCCTGCACCTGTTGCCCCTTGTCCTGTCATTGGACATCCCTAAGAAGAGCCTGGCTCCATCCTCCTGACACTCACCCTCTACATATCTATGAACATTACTGAGGTCACCCCTCAGACTCCTCCAAGCTCCAGAGCCCCAGCTCCCTCGGCCTTTCCTCAGCAGGGAGATGTTCCACTCCCTTCAGCACCTCTGGGGCTCTGTGCTGGACTCTTTCCAGCAGTTCCCTGTCCTTCTTCAACTGAGGGGCCCAGACCTGGACACAATATTCCAGATGTGGCCTCATCAGAGTAGCGTAGAGAAGGAGGGGAACCTCTCCACGAGGGGAACCTCTCTTCACGACAGCCCTTCTAATCCACCCCAGGATGCCCCAGGGGCACACTGCTGCTGTAATAAGCAGTCGAGGGTAATTTGCTAATCAAACCAATTGGGCGAGGGGAGCGGCCTCAGGCGGGAATGTCCTGTGTGAATGTTGCAAAGCTTAGCCACAGGGGTGTGGCAGTGTGCTGTGTTGCTATGACAACCTGTATTTTTGTAACTCGTTGTGTTATTGACAATGCAAGGTGTGGATTGCTTGGGCTGAGTTGCGGTGGGCACCTTGTCGAAACGGGCCCGAGCCTGGAGATGCTGGAGCAGAAGCCATGGGGGAGCCGAGGGGCGTGTCGAAGGTGTCCCCAAGAAGATAAACTGAGCAGCTCAGCCTGTTTGAATTCGTGAGCTGTTGGCAGAGCTGTGACTCCCCGGCCGCCCAGCGCTGTTTTTGCTTTCCTATTTTAATAAATATTTGATGAGGTCCCTTTTGGGTTCATTAGCTTTAATTTAACTAGAACACTGCCTCATGGCAATCCTGTTGTTCACCAGGACCCACAGGTCCCTTTCCCTGCACCGCTTTCCAACAGGTCAGTCCCCAACCTATACTGGTACATGGGGTTGTTCTTTCCCAGAAGAAAGACTTTGCACTTGTTATATTTCAGTACATATCACTAAATTTCTCCCCAGTCAACTCTCCAGCTTGTTACCGGGAAATCTTCTGAGCCGCTGCCGCAGCGCGGGCGGCGCACAAAGGAGCGGCTCCTCGCGTCCTGCTTTAACGCGCTGCCGTGGGACAGCCCTGGCCCCGCGCCCGGGGCACGGCCCCCTCCTCACACACCGCCTCGGGCAGCGCCTCGCTCGCCTCCCGCGTTGCCGAAGTCAGGCCCGAACGCCCATCGCTCGGCGCCTCGGGGAACAGGGACGAGCCGCGCAGTGACCGCGCTCACCTCCGGCCGCCGCACCCGGTATCTCGCGGCAGTCTCGCGCCATGCGCAGCAGAAACGGCCACCCCCGGAACCTTCTCGAAAGGGCTGCGGGCGGCACGGCGCCCCCTGCCGCTGCCCCGCCCCGCGCGCTCCCCACGGGTCGCAGTTCCACCGCGGCGGAGGCGGGGCGGCCGGCCCAGCAGGGCCTTCGCGAGGGGACCTGTGCGCTCCCCAGAGGCAGCTGCAGGGTAACTTGCCCCAGCAGCGGCTGAACTCCAACAGACCGTGAGCCCGGAGCCATGCGCTGCCCGCCTATGAAACGTTTCCATAGAGCCAGCGGGACTCCGCTTTGGCAAGAGCTTCAGCCGCTCTCACGGGGTTTGACCGGTGCTGGTAATCACCCGATCAATCACAGCGTTTACTTACAGTGGCAATGGGGAAGCCCTCTTTACATTTAAATCTGTAATCCCTTTTTTAATAAATCTTTATGGTGGGAAATTCCTGGTGGTTCTACAGTTTGTTGAGAAAGATGCTGGTTTCTGTGCACAGGCCAGGGCTGGTAGGGTGCCCGGCTGTTTAACCTGCTGACCCAGGGCCTGCTGGGCAAGGTTCACCTCTTGAAGCAATCAGGCTTAACGCCCAAAACAAAGGTTCCATTCACCACCTTAAGAATAAAACCCTCTAAACGGAAATGTTTTAATCTAACTGTTCAACTGGAGATTTTTCTGAGCCTTCCGCAAAAAGTTTTGATACTTGGACAGTTTTTGTTAGTTCAGTCTGAAAAAATGTTGAAATACCATTTCCCTCAGGAACGATTCTACTTCGCAAGCCTTTCTAGTTATTATTTTAATCATGACTCTTTAAAAAAAGTTACATGGCCTAGCTAAGCATCAGACTGGGAATTGTTAGAGAACGTATGCTCTGACAAACCGGGTCTCCTTTTCCCAAAAATGCATTTACAGGGTTGCAAAGGTATTTGCTTTTATATGCAGCCAGTGTTTTGTTTCTGCTCTCACAGCAATTTTTCCCTAGATCTGAACTAGCATTATAGGAAAGAGAAAATGGAAATACTTATTTTCTGCACTCAGGATTAGTTTTTAACCTTTGGAACATTCTCCGTCTTCATTTTATAAACAAGAAACAGCACTTGGTTCTTTAAGACCTACTTTCATTTTACTGGCAATATCTTGTGTTCCTTTCAACTTTAGCTTTACTAAGAAAGGGTCCCTGAAATGCTTTCATCAAACGCATTACAGTTCAGAATCAACACAATATTTCGCCTCCTACTCCTTTTGATATCAACACTAAGGTAATAACCTACACAGAAACTTGGAGCCAGAGCACGTCAGTGAAGCTGGGCCCAGCTCAGCAGAACGCTGGCTGACTGAGGACAATGGGAATGGAGCAGAGACCTGAAGTACCATAGGTCTGGATATACCTAACTGCTCAGAGCACATAGCTAAGTACATTTTCCTGTAAGCTGCACTGGCTCATTTGCCATTCCTATCCAAACTTGACATTGAAAGAAAAGTTGGTCCTTCTATCTACATAATTTACAGAATTTGAGTACGTGCCCTTCCAGTTCTGTTATGCAACCAGACCTAATAAAAATGGTGTCTTAATATATCTGTGAATGAAATATCTGTAAAGAAATGCTATTTACAATGTAAGAAAAGAACTGCTAAAAACTCTCCTCTGCCCAGTTATTCCAGATCAAAGCTATACAGTGAAAACCTCTTAAAAGAGAACCAGATAAAAAATAAAGCTGTTAGGCAAATCAAACCAGCCAGTGGTAAAATGATAACATACTGAAATAACTATTAAAAAAGCATCCCTAAAACTCTTAGCTAGATGAATACGGATTTTAATACTGCTTGACACAGTGTGCTGTCTCTCATTTTTCTTCTGCTCCATAGTATGTATAAAGAATTTCTTTTCGGGAATAAATCTGTTCACCACTGTTGTTCCTTTTTCATTGTCATATGTATCTCCACGCTCCATCCTCCTGGGAGAAAGAAGTTTGTTTTATTCACCCAAGTTTGAAGCTGGAACCAAATGCTTTAGTTACCCTCATCTCATAGAAGCAGTTTCCAGCCCCACTCTTCCCAGAGAGGAGTGTACCAGTGTACCAGCCCTCTTTGCCATCCCACCATTTTTTTGGTTCAGTAACTTTTCACGGTTTAGAAACTTCCGTTTCCAAGCAGTATGCTGCCCAGAAAAATCTGCTATTAGAAATGCCCTTTTCCAGTGTTCCATAAAAGATATCTTTTTAGAAGCTCTATGTGACCATTAGATCACTACCTAAATGTTATAAAATAACTGTAATAATTTTATAATGCTATTTCAATATTAATAAATAATGATTTGGGGTTATTAATGTATCTTTTTTATTTCCATGTAATATATTGGTTCTTTATTGGATGTGAACACATCTGATTTACCAGTTGAAGACCTAGGCCAATTAGGTCCTAATTCAAATGAGCAATGAAAGGAGGAGGGCAATCCTCAAACATAATTATTTTTAATAAATAAGCCAAGAACAGTGTGTTTTTGAAGGAGTTTTACGATTCAACAATGCCAAACAGCTACCTTCTATCGCACCCCAGCTCGCCCATACATTACAGCTGCTGTACAGATGCTCTTTTTCTGTCAGTGGATGTTTGATGTATTCTTTGAACCGTATGCACAAGGTGGCCTTGTTGCTTTTCATGCTTCTGCATCCAGAGCTGCATATGCCAGCAATTAGGTACACAGACAGTAACAAATTAGGTCTAAATTCGTAAGATAAATGATTAGGAGGCAACTTAGAGACAGGAAGATCTGAGCTGGAATGCCTGCTTCCTCAAACAAGTGAGCCAGGATTAAAAAGGACGTTGAATTATTAATTTTTATCTATTTATTAATTACATCTCCAGTTTACATATGTGTTAGGATACAATCTTCACTTATCAGTACATAAAAATTTTGTATATAAATTCAACATGCTGCCAGTATTGGCGGACAAAAGTATCACCAAGCTCTCTGGAATTAGGAACCTAATTTAGAACAAGCTCACTACTACCCCTGCTCCAACTGACAGCAGTGCCAGTGGTTTATTCAGCTTGACTGAATGAGAACAGGGGGTTTCTGTCTGTACCTGCACACAAACACACACACACGTAAACATAGCTCAGGTAAAAACTACACGTGTCCTCCATTCTCCTCAAAGGTGATCTAAGTAGCAGAAAACAGAGTCTTGCCCTCTCCAAATGCGACAGAAAAAAACTATTCCTTCTCTTGCTTCACTGTTTTATCTTCCAAACACCAACTCACATTCAGCTTCATCCGGTTTACCCATTAATTTTAGTTAAAATTGTGTTTTCACATGACTCTTAGGAAAATCAAGCCTATAAAGACAACATGTAATGCATACATTAATGATCTAATGCATACATGTAATGCAGAAAAACACTTTGCAAAAATAACACAAAAAATGATCACTCACACATCTGCTATTTGCAAGTCACCTATATTTTTCCATGTGAAGGAGTATTTTTCTTATTATTACTATTATTCTTCCGTTCCTTTTATTACTGTAATAAACTGCCTCTAACAGGAAAATTTCTATCATTCTATGTTTGCTGGTCCTAGAAGAAAAACATTTCACTTCTATGGGATGGAGATACGTTTGTTTTCAGGTCAAGCAACCAGTTCTACTTGTTAAACATCATCTCTTCCACCTTCATCCATCACTGCTAGCCTTCCAGTAACTTTCCTTGCAGTAAGCCAACCCCATCGGGCACTTTCATGATCATAAACCCATACTATGCTTAGCGTAAATACTGCCTAAATACAGACCTAGTTTTCTAGTAGATTATTAGGTATATCATGTTAGCTAATCTGCCATAGAATATTTATCCCTCTCAGGGATTAGCAGAATGACATGCTGCTGTTGTGAAAGTACGAACAAGAAGAGCAGTGATTTCCCCGACAGGCCTGGATGGCTTTCGTCAGTTCAGCAACATTAGCATATGGAAACCAGAGCTTCTGTGCTTTACTTTGGCTGGAACATGTGAGTCTATCACATGAAAAATATCCACAACTTCAGTCAGCAAACATAAGTACCTTATGCTCCTGTCTCTGATCTTAAAGTCATATTCCACTGGACTTCATCTGAGGAAAGACTGGACAGAAAGTTGAGCAACCATAAAGTTACTCAAAACCTCTTCCAAGTCTCTGTCTGCAGTAGTTCTCCCACCTCCCTTAGTAAATCCCTCTTGTCCATGTCAGCTGGGTATTTTAGTCTAGAAAATTCACCGAACACCATGGTATTTCCATTCCTTATGCTATTAATAAGGCCAGTAAAAGAACTGATGTGTACAGGGCACATTCTTCTTCTGGCAGATCCTGGCTATTAGGGAAAGTAAGACATTTTCTAATGACATGGTTATATGTTCTACTAGCTATTTTCACATTTTAGCTGTTGAGTGAGTAAATCAGGTTATCTTTGACGAGGGAATTAGAGGTCCATTTCCTAGGATGAAGGGACTTAGCATTCCTCTCATATCATATCTTATTAGGAAGACCAGTAAAGTGCAACAACTGTTAGACACTGTTCTTTCTTCAAACCTTGCACTGTTAAAAATATTTCAAGTTACTTTTCTATCTCAAAAAGCTTTGGCATTACTAAGATTCTGTCAGAGAGAATACTGAAATAGCTTCTGAGAAGTCAAGGTTTTTCTTTTCCATTTCTGCCACCACTGAACCTGAAAGGTAGAAGGTTATATGACATGGGAGGCTGACACTGTATATGCTTCCTGGATAAAACACAGCTCCATTTGGGATCAATTTTTGTAAGCAAATAGCACAATCAGGGTGATAAGCTACAACAACATCACCCACTATTTGAATAGTTACTTACGAGACAACATTTGGAGCATGTCCAAAGAAAAGCAATGAAGCTGGAAGGGTCTAGAGCACATCTCTTATAAGAAGCAGCTGAGGGAACTGGGGTGATTTAGCCTGGAGAAAAGGCAGCTCAGGGGAGACCTTTTCACTCTGTACAACTCCCAGAAAGGAGGCTATATAGAGGTGGGGGGTCAGTCTCTTAAGTAACAAGTGATAGGATGAGAGGAAACAGACACAAGTTGTGCCAGGGAAGGCTTAGATTGGACATTAGGAAGAATTTCTTCACTGAGAGGGTTGTCAAGCATTGGAACAGGCTGCCCAGGGAAGTGGTTGAGTCACCATCACTGAAGGTGTTTAAAAGACAACATAGCACTTAAGGACATGGTTTAGTGTTGGACTGAGAATCATAAAATCACAGAATGGTAGGGGTTGGAAGGGACCTCTGGAGATCATCGAATCCAACCCCCCATCCAACACAGGAACTTGACAGCGTTGGATTAACAGTTGGTCTCGATCTTAAGGGTCTTTCCCAACCTAGATGATTCAATGATTTCTGTCCCCCAGTGTTCCCACCAATCCTCAATAAGTCATGGAAGAATGTGAACACCTACTGAATCTATTCCCTCAGTTATAAAAACCTTACTCAAGACCTTTCAAAGATTTGAGGGGTTTTACCTACTTGTGGAGCTAGTCATTCATCCCACCTCAATAACATCAGCCATTTAACTGAAGCACTCATGTTGAGGATGCAGTCCAAGCTAAACCATCCTTCTGCAGGATTGTTTGTAATGTTACAAGCACCAAAAAATTCCAAATGAAAGCATATCTTTTATGTTTGTTCCACGGGGTAGTGTACACTTGCAGCTTTCATTGAAACTCAGTATCTCAGATAAGCCATGCAAATAATAATGAAAAAGAAATTATATTTTCATTTTGCAGGTCTTGTGATTAAAAGCCATTCTTGAATCTTCTTCCTTGCAGGCAGGGCAGATGTGCAGAATGCTTGGGAGAATGCAGAGGCCTTCTCTGTACATTGCGTTATTCCTGGAATTAAAAGAAATGTGCATGCCTTAGGATATGTGCATGCCACGCGTAGCTCAGCCCCCTCTGTGCTTCTATTTGAGTCTCCTCATATTTCAGACTCAAGACATTTCTGAGCTCTGCTCAATTTGACCAGTTCCCTTTTTGATCCCCACTACAGGCCCCAGGGAGCACAGTTCATACATCACTCTCATAAATTTATTATGTTAGTAGATGAAGGGTGGAATCATATCAAAAAGTGTGCGTGTACCTCTGGAATCACCTCAGCCAAAAGACTTTCCTTAGACATAAAGGGTCTCTCCTTCCTGAGAGATCCTGGGGCAAAACCTGCATGAGTGCTGGGGATACAGGCCCTTGGCTTCCTGAGTCATGAAGTCAGTCAGGAAACAGTGGCAGCTCAGCAGCGCTGGGCACACCCCACACAGTCACTTGCTTTCACTCCACGGCTTCTGGTTCCATTGCCAGGGTTAGTGCTGACATTCTGTGCTTCTTTCTTACTGCTCCCTCTTCTCTACACACACCACTCATCAGCACATGCCAGACCACAGCATTTATTTTAAAATACAGAATCACAGAATGCTTTGGGTTGGAAGGGACCTTAAAAATCATCTCAATCCAACCCAAGCCTTTCAAACCTTACCTTCTAGCAAATAATCCTGCTCTAGTCACTAACTAGCCACCCCATTCTTTGGACATGTGCAGCCAGGCAAGGCGACCGGGTTATCTCAGTTGGAAGATGCTCAGCTGTGATAAACCTGTGAGACTGCATCTGACCAACCCATTTCTGTAAGCCCCAGCATTTGTTATATCTAACTACTGGTTTAGGGCCACTCTGCAACATAGCTTCTGAAATTGAGTATTTTACTTTTTCCAGATAGGGTTAAGGGTTTCCTTAATAAAATGTACTATTTCAAATGCACTTTCTTCTCAAGCCAGCTTCCTCTGTAACTCGCCTCTGTTAACAGCACTATTTACTTTTTCTGCCTGCCTGGGAAATAGAGCAGAAAGGGTGAGAAAGCTGTGGTAGCTAATAAAACAAGTAACAATAGTGTAGCACAATTTATCTCCTTTGATAGGAGAAAGTGTTGGGAGAGATAATTCTTGGGGACTGGTGACCATTTTGCTTTTCATCCTAAGTTTTTTCTTACACTGCAAGAGATTTTTACAAGATGAGAATGAATGTTTAGTTGAACTTCAACTGTGGGGCATCAAACTACAAGCTGAGGGAAATTGAGAAACAACATGACAACACTGCTAGTTCTTTTTGCAAGAGACCTGCAGCATCACATTGCAAATGAGATGTCAATCCTGTAATTAGCAATTCAGTCAGTATTAATTGTGTGTACGTTACTTCACATCAATCACTGTCATTTCCATGTAGTCAGGATGTTTTATAGAACCTGATTTGTAAACAATATGCAAAAGTTTAACCCACTTTAAATTAAAATTGTCAAACATCTAGCACAACCTTCAGTGAATATAGATAACTGTGTGCAATGGTGTTTTGGCTCCAAAGTAGGAAATGGGAATGTTTTAGCTATTTGTTTCTATAAACAGACTTTAAAAATCCTACTCAGGTCCTAAGGGAAAAACATGCATGCATTAAAGGCCATTAGTCCACATCCAAAACCACTGTAACCAACCTGTAACACTTTCCTGTCAAGAAGAACTCAAAATTGAGAAAGCAGGGGTACAAAGCTGAGAGTCAAAGGCAAAACTCATTCCAGCAATTCATATTTTATGAAGCAATATCTATTCTTGATTTAAGATGTGTCCAGGGAGGCATAATCCATGGCTTCCCTGGCAAATGGAGGTCCAACTGTTAAAAAATTAGTTAATCCCCGCCTTCTCAATTTGTCAGTTTCAGCCATCACAACTTGCTTTATTTTTTAGCCGAGAGATTTCAGAAAGCCCTCTGTAGGAAAATTGTGTTTCTCATATATGACAACCACAGCCACCCTTTCACCTTAAATTTAATAGATTAAGTAGATTGAGCTCCTGGAACTCTTCTTTAATTTTTCCCTATGCTTTAATTATTCCACTGGCTCTTCTCACCAGTGATCAACAACCTTTCTGAATTGTGAACTTTACTCTTCCACTGGGAGACCTCTGAAAGTGCCACATAAAACAGAACTTCTACTTAATATTCTCAGAACAGCACTAAAACCTTTGCTGCAAATGATATTTTTTTCCTACACCAAAACTACTTCTGACTCAAAATTAATTGCTCATCCATTGCTTGTGAGCCCCTTAGATCCTATGCTTAATAGGGGCAGTAGGTTCCTTAGGTATGTTTCTCACTGTAAGATTCATAAACACTGAAGCACAACAACCATCAGAAATTTTTTCATGTGGCTAAAAGAACATCATGAAATGAAATGCATCACAAACTGTGACTTTATCTTCAGTCTGTCTCCTCTGGAGACCTCAGCCCAGACCACAAACTGTAGCTCTTCTGTGAACCTGCCAAAAATGCAAATTCCAAACTGGCTACCAGCTTTCCTTTCACTTAAACCCTAACTTAATCTAAAAAGCATATCCATGGTGCAGCTATGGTTTGCAGAGTTTTCAGGTCAACTACCTGTTTACAAATCAAATGTTTTAATAATTGGTTACTTTTGTGACAGAAAATATTTATGAAAGTTGCTAGAAACAGAGGGGCATCTTTTTGTATCCTGTATCATTTTTCAACACCTTATGCCCTCACAAGCCATTAGGCCAGAAATGCTGCCTAGAAATACTCATGATGTGGATTGCTGGTCCTTTCAAACTTGGGACTTGAATGAAGATGCACTGAATATGCTCACAAAAACACAAACAAGATTTGAAGTGCTATGGCTACAGAATATCCAGCTCCCAGGTGGATGACTTTCTCTGGTACTTGCATCTGGTGCACATACACATTTCCCATCAACGCAGGTGGGTCTGTGGTGTTTCTCCAAAGAGGCTGTTGCAGAATGAGCAATCTCCTCAATCACGCACACCGCTAATGGATGGAAAAGGACAGGAAGAGTCTTCTGCCACAGCATACAAACTATCCATGCTGACACCTCAAGTTACATTGATGTACATTCTAGGATGAAAACAAAACTTAGTATGAGATGAGTAAAAGCTTTACTTACCTTCCCAACTAAAAGATAGGAAAATATTCATTTTACTTATACCACCTGTATTCTCATATTTTACACCTTTTTTTTTACTGTTACCTATAAATAGCTAATGATTTATCTATAAAACAGTCTTCTAAACTTTGGATTCTCTTTAAAAATATGGAAAAAACCATGAAGAAGATGGCTGTACTGAGGTATAAAATCAAAAAGGCTAATTAAGTTTGATTGTAATTTAGGGGACTTACAGACAGCATTAAAGGAAGGAACAAAATTTATCTGATGAGTAGTTTACTCTGCACATTTTTTCCACTGGAGGTACTACAGCAAAAGAAAAAAGCCCCAGGGAAACGCGAGACAAAGTTGTTCTAGATTCTGGCATCACTGTTTAAGAAGATACTTAACCTTGTGGTTGGCTTCCAGCATGATTAGTCTGACTACCTTCAATGGATCTATACTCATGCTTCAGTTAGGCTTCCTGAATGAGAGTATGTTTACACAGAGTAATAAGTGAAAAAAGAAGAAATTAAAAATCACTGCCTTCCATAGCACCAATTGTTCACAAAAATCATTAAACCAGTACTTTGCTGCTACAGCTTCTGCAATTGGCTGACCTCAAAGAGTAATAACAGCAATGTCACCCCCCTGAGCTTAAAGCAACATATTATCACGGGGTTTTTTTCCTTCCAAAACTTTTTTGATCCATTATGACTGGATTCCTTGCATATACCCAACCTTTCCCTTCGGCCTCTTTTACTTAGAGCAGCAGGAGACATTTTACAAGGAGAGAGGACAGTCTCTTCAGAGAAAACAGTATTTATTAACTGCTTAGAATACAGTACCTTAAGGTGTCTAGTTCAGAATGGACAGGCAAAGAGCACACATGTCAGTACCTGGAAGCATTAATTGTTCTTTTTCTGAAGAAGAGTTTGTGATTTGTTCTCTCAGTGTGCTTGCCAGCCAACCCAGCTCTGCCTTCCAGCCTGCTCTTGTAGAGTTTTCTTACATTCAGCATTGCTTATAAGCACATGTCCAGTCGTCGTGTGTCTGTTGCATCTTTGTGCTAACATTGCTCATTTTAAGACAGCTCTTGAAAATTCACTTGGATTTGCCTTTCCGAGCAACAGCTCCAGAGGGAGATTACTACCTTCAGTCCTACGGAGACACGGTGCAAAAGTAAATGAGTAACAGCATCAGGTACATTTCACACAGCTGCCATTGCCCCTTCATTTCCATTTCTCTGAAAATATGATAGTGAAATCTTGCCTCTCTCACATCATGGGCACTTTAAAGGAGTCGAGACTTCACACAGGTTAGTTCCCTCCACCCCGTGTATTGGTATCTGGCCATGCATATGTCACTAAGGGAAAAGTCTGGCACATGCTTGCTTCTTGCTCTTGTATTCCAGGATCCACCGGCAGAACTGTGATACCATCTCTGGATATCACCTCCATGCTTCACCCTCCTCCTCGAAAATTAGCAAAGCTGTTTTCACTCTTTTGCAGATTAGAACAGATGCCATTCCACAAGTGACAACAGTACTGTCTCCAAATTACTCATCACAGAAGGAAATATCAGAAATCCACTGGGCCAAATTCTTCCTTGAGTTCAGATTAAACTCCCCACCACAGAAGTACTGCCGTTCTGCCCAAAAGTATAAAGACAGCTTTCCAAGAGTACTCACCTAGAATGTAATAAACTGGACAGTGAAGTTATGAAAATGTCATGGAAATTTGTAGCACTGACTTTACATGGATGCTGGGATAGTAACAATCCAGTCTTGCATATACAGTTGGAGTGATGCCCCACTCTTCTTTGCAACACTTCTGCTTCAGCAACTGTGTCTGCATAAGCAAATGGTGACATGGGAGCTAACAAAAAAACTCTTTTAAAGCAGAGGTTTGTCATTAGCTTTTGTATCCAGTTGCACACACATACAATAACAGATGGAAGATTACTAAAGAGTAGAGGAGAATGAAATTTCCATGTCATTATCTTTCAGAGATGAGAAGTACAAAACACTACCTATTCTATCACACGTCTGGCACAATGGGATTCTGTCTTTGGGCCAGATATGATCTGCTTTTTAAAGGGAAGTGGAAATCTAATTAGAACATACTGCGGAGAGATTGACCTTATGCTCATCTGAGTTTTCATTAAGGTAGCTATATAAAGCACTGGCTACGTTGCAGGCTGCAGCCGTCAGCTTCAAGAGCCTACTTCTGAAAGCCCTAAAGAAGAATTAATTGCAAGGCAATGATGGCAGCTCTCTGGTTAGTGTGGCTTGCGCTTCCATCGCAAAAGTAACCATTTAATTACCAACAGATAAAAGAAGCTGGTCCTACAGACTCTGGGTCAAATTCCAGGAATTGTTAAGTACCCACAATTCCCATTAATTTCAGAGGACCTTACCAGCATTTCTCGTCTCTCAGGACTTCACCCAGTAATAGTAATGGGATTTTTCAAACCAATACTTTCTTCTGAAGTTTTAGGTACCAGCCATTCCTCTGGTAGGGCATCTGCCACATGATATGCTCCATAAGGTCATGGGGGGGGTGGGGGGTGGGGGGGGTGTTTCTTTGTTCTTTCATTTGTGGTTCTTTGGTTTGTTTTTTTTTTTAACAAAAGGTGCAGCTGCTTTTTTAAAATGTTTACATTAAACATCCTGCAGGTTTTTATGTACCAATGCACTACAGGTTTGGACAATAGCATCAATATCTCACCTGCTGGATTTGCCCTTCATTACGCAAAATGACTCGAGAGGATGGCACAAGAAGAACTGAGCACAGAGTATTTGCCAGTTCATCTCCTCTCCCAGTTAAATTCATAGCTCTAAGAATCCAGACCTCTTCCTAGACCTGACAGGTAGCAGAACAAAGTGCTTGTATTTTCGATGTTGTCTGTCGTGTTTTATTTGAGGAAGACATTTGCATACTTCAACAATGCCAAGAACACAGGCTTCTAAATTCATATACAAAATGGTACCTTTCATTAATCACCGATTAACTAGGCAGCAATCCAGAAGAGCAGCTTGCTCTAAGAGCTTGATACCAACTGAACATCCATCAATGGGTTTCTAATATCTCTGCGAACATTTTGTAGTTCTGCTAAAAATTTCAGCAGCAGCAATGATAAGAAGAGACTGCCGTGATGAATGATTATTCGTTAATACTGCCAACAAATTAATACAATAATGCATCTCTACTTTATTCTCCGCTCGCAAGCTAACTGGATTGTTAATGCATGTTTTTATGTGGTAACATTACTCAAACTCCAAAACATGATATTACTTTTAGCAAGGAGGTTCTGATACTTTGCCAAGTAAAAAGTGTACTGTAGAATAAATGTTACCCATTGCCTCCTCACTGCTGAGTTTCTAAAAGAAAATCTGTGCTGTAACTGAATGCAGAAACATGAGAAAACATGTAACAAGAATTTCCTTGTTCTATTTTCCACACAAAAAGGCCCCAAAGAGATGGGATGAGAAATACAAGATTGTCCATGTGGCTATGAGCGATATAAAACTATTGCCAGATGCACAGTGATATTCACCTCTTGAGCAGGTCTGTGGTTTCATCCTTCCCCAAAGCCTCTTTCTTGGACAAACTGAACCACTGCCATTGAAGAAGGTTTATTTTGCCGTCTCTAACACCGGCACTTCACTGCTGCCAAGCACAAGCTTGTCTAGCACAGCCAACAGCAGGATTTCTAGGATCATGGTATTCCACTTGGGTGATAATTTTCTCCATTACTAAGGGGCGATAGATATTTGCAAATCACTTTGACTCCGATTACAACCCGGTCTATCTCTTGATGGAAAGAATCCGAAACCTTTCCTTTTTTTTTTGGCCAAATGTGGACTTTGTGGGTGACTACAGGAATGGTTAGATATGAGCTGCTACTTAACTCTCCCCCAAGAAAAGACCAGTGGTAAGGAAAGAGAAAAGACTAGAACCTTAACTTCATCTCTCTGTTGCACAGACTAGTACAGAAATGCACTGACATTACAGGCCAGGAATGAATGGGTCACATAAGGAGCCAGGAATGGTTCTCCAGAGGACAGGCAGTTTATCTGACAGACCTGCTGTCTAGTGTATAGCACTGTTCATGCATCACCTCCTGCTTTGCTTCAAGCCTCACAGGACAATCCAGCCCATCAAACAGTGAGCAGAACCAACTTTTTCTCCAGTGAGCACCAAAAACTGCCAGCAAAATAAACCAGTCCTGCTGTACCTTCCGAAGGAAATCACGGACAGCTCTGCAGGGGTAACTTTGTTCATCTTCAAAGCTTTTTAGAAACACTGAATACTTCATACTCTTCCTGTGGGCAGGAAAGATCTAGTATCTGCCAATTAAAACCATGACAGAAATAGAGACACAGAGAAGCTGTAAGAGCACAGTTCAGACGTTCTCAGGAAGACTACCCACGCGTTCTTCAGCAAAGGGAACGTTTTGCTTGAAGTTTTACTTTTTTTCCTTTGCTTTGCTAAGAGCCAGCACAGATGGGGTTCTTACTCATCCCCTCTTCCCAATAGCTGATGGTAATAAATAGGTATGGAGATAAAATGGAAGGCTCTGACCAGCATTTGGAGCATCAACTCTGCTTTGCTGTCTTTTAAAACTCACAGATAAAGGTTGCCTGGCCAAACATCAAAGAGAAATTCAGCTGTGCCTTCTCTGGGAACACAGTAAATCCACTGGAGCTCAAGAACAAAAAAAGAAAAGAAGAAATGGGCCATGCTTACCTCTGAAAATTATATCCATAAAAATGCCCCAATGTCCTGCTTCCTCCAGTAAAGCACTTTATCCTATTCCTTCTCATCTTCCACAGAGATAATTCAAAATGTATTTCAGTAATTCAAAGAACATCAGCACCAAGTCACCAGCCAGGTAGGACAGTCCTAAATTTGCTTCCTACTGAACTTGGCTTAGCTCTTTGTGGTCTGGTGTTAAAATCAGCTAGAAAATAAATGTTTTTGAAACTGCACAGGCAGAACTGGAACAATTCCATCAGGAATTCTTGAAGCATGAAGTTTCATAGGGCATTCTGCCCTGGTGCACATCTGTCAGGTTCTGAGAAATGGAAAACAAAGTGTAAAAACAGAAGAATTTAGCATAAACTGTAATCTATATTTTAAGATGGAGTTCACAGTAGCTCATCTCCAGCTTTAATGAAAATGCTTGTATTCACTGTGCAAAGAATTCTGCCTGATGTGAAATTTGTGGTATTGCCTAGTTCTTGCAGATAGTGGAGTCTACTGCACAGTGGCAACACTGCATTTATTTTTATCATTACTATAAAAATGATGATATTTTTACAGAGATGCAGCATGAAAAGACACAATATTAGGCTATTTTCTCAACATTTTTACTCAATTACTACACCAGCTAAGGTCTGTAGGCTTTTTATTTCAAGTCAGAAATTGTAAAACAGCATTCTCCTGTCTGGTCTCCCCATTCTGCTTCCCAGTATGGTCATTTGGAGCTGAAGATACATTCAAGTATCTACATTACAGATGTCATAGGCCTTTAGAATGATAAACTTTCAAACAACAGAAGCCAGGAGGGTCCAACAATCTGCAGGTCAAAGTTATAGCTTAGACTTTAGTGCTTATCATTGGGGATTTTTCTATTGCACTAAGCTCACAACCAAGATGAGCATTGCTCTGCAGAAGATTTGCAGGACATTAACACCTCGCAGGAGACATTCCTCATTCTCCTTAATTAGCAACTACAGGCACAATATAGAAAACAAAAGAAACTTACTGCAGCCAAACAGAAGATGAATGACTAAAAAGTTTCCAAGACTCCAAACTCTAATTCTTCAGTGCAGCCACTGGACTAAAAGGTGCTCAAGCTATTTTTCTGTGACAATAAACTACCATTTCCAATCCCAGTGCTAACATTAGTCAGTAAAAAAACCCGAACAAAATAACTCAACCACCTTCTAGAAATAAACTCTGAAAACGCATTGGGAAATCTAGCAACATTTATTTACAAGCAGCTAAAGTAAATGCTTTATTTAGTTCAGGCTGCAGCAAGACTGTGTTTTCTTTTTCTGCATAATAGTTTGCACAGTTACAATAACACTTAGAAAGTGAAATGTGAACTGCCTGTGTACACTTCAGGTAATTTATTGCTGGGAAATGTGTGCTCTGCTTACTATGAATTCCATGCTATCCTTTGGATTGCCAAACGCATTTCTTCTCAGGGAACCGTTCTGTTTGATACCGTGCTTTGCTTTGGTTAAGAGACATGTTCTCATCCTTTTTCTTTTGATAAGAGTGAGAGATCACGATGTAATTAATAGATAAATACACAGTGAAGTTGTGGACCTGTCCCAGGATTCCACAATGTAGACATACTGAAAGTTTTACCATGTAATTACTTTGAATGCTACTGGGATCCTAAGAACACGTCACATATCCTCCCTTTGAATCTCCCTGAATGGATAAACTGCCACAATTTTCTTAAGAGTAAAGATTTTAAAAAAAAAACTTTGCAAGAGATTTGTTTTCCTTCCTTGCAACTGGAAGGGCTTGATTCACCCTTGGTTCATTCTTCTCTAAATACCTGCCAGCATCCTGCAGCTTTGACAGCCATGTGTAGAAACAGAACCATCTATCAGTCCTTTCTGAAACACCAGTTCAGCAGCCTGCTAGGAGGTACAAAGATCTCTGAGATTTCAACATCTACCCTTGATTATCACACAGCAGTATCTAAGATAAACATGGGGAGACAGATACTGCTGTGTGCCAGCTGCAATCATAGCAGGTTTTTATAGTGATAAAATAATCCTTATAAACAAATCCGTATATAAGAAGGAAAAAGAAAAACAGGAGACGTGAAACAGGAAAATTAGAGGAAGACTAGTAAGAAAAAAAAGTAGAGAAAATGGCAGCTGGAATAAATCATGGAATGACAACAGAAGGATAAAAAGGCAAATACAGAAGAGG
Source organism: Todiramphus chloris collaris (assembly GCA_025345505.1). NCBI lineage: Eukaryota > Metazoa > Chordata > Aves > Coraciiformes > Alcedinidae > Todiramphus > Todiramphus chloris. The sequence continues at coordinate 1,745,717 of JANVCC010000046.1, forward strand.
GTTATGATAGATAACTGGAGAGAGAGGCAGATGCTGACAGTTCTAAGGGCTGGTCTGTAGATGGAGCTTGTTACAGAACGCAGGGTTTCTGTAGCCATACACAGACAGTCACTACCAACAGGTCTGGAGTGATAAACTCCCTACGTTTACCTAGCTTCACTGATTTAAAAAAAAGGGGAAGGGGTGAGGGGGGAGAGGGGGGCTGCTTCTGCTTCCTGAGTGGAAACTGGGAAAAAGAACCTTTATACCATCTGCAGTGAGGGTGATGGGAAGTGAAGCTTTTGAGGGCGTACAAGACCAGGCATGTCGTTTATCTCAAACTGTTAGAGCTAAGGTTTCTTACTGTCCTCAGAGGGATAGCTAACTGTCCCTTTTCCAAAACTGAAAGGGAATCAGTAGAATTATTGTCACTAAATGGGAGTTTTTACTGCGCATTTTCACCTGTCATAAGAATTCCTTCTTTTAAGCAAGCAAGTGATACAAAAAAATAATCCTTATGGTTTTCTAGGAACAAGAACAGTAATTCCCACCCTATTTTTAGCCCTGAAGTAGCAGAGCATACAGTCGCAACAGCCATGTTGTGCAGTTACCAGGCTTTTATGCGCTTGTCTGTGCTATTGGCACCTGGTTCTCCTGCTCCCCTTCTTTTCCTCTCACCTTGTAATTACCATTTCATGTTTACTATAACAAATCCATTACACAAAACATCACTCAAAATAACAGAGGACAGACCTTTACTATCTCCTACTAAATAGCTAAACAACTAGCTCTGGCCATGCTTTATACTTTGAAAATAACATTACAACTGAAACTTTGCTCTTTCGGCATATTGTGTGTAGTCACTTTCCTCAAAATATTAACTCTGCAGTAGCTTCGTGTTTACTGCAGGCTGGGATTTTTCATATTACTGAATCCTAACGTGCCATAAGCTACTGTCTTCATAAGCAGCCTTACTGGACTAAAGTCAATTACTATCGGGGTATTGTTTAGAAAATGGCTCCTTGCTTATGCTCTTTATCCTCCCCTGATCTTGGACACTGCTACATTGAAAACAGAGGTACTAAGTGGGATTGCTCACAAATTCTCTCTCAGAAATTCTGCACGAGGGTCTAGTTCCTTCAAAACAGAACACAAACATGGCTCAGTTATGTGCTAAAAATGGAAACACATTCTCACAAGTTCACTGTGGAAGAGAGGTGGGACACTTCCCTTCCTTCTCACTGTCTTTTGGATCAACACATACAAGTCTGGGATTCAGCAAGGAGTTCTAGGAAAGTTACCTTATCTATAGGGTACATATCCCAGTGTGTATTAATCATATTCTTTCACTTTGTGGTGACTCAGATGACATTCTGAATCACATTTAGAAAACAGAGAGGATGCATTTTGCATATATATATATCTTTATATATCTCTCTCTCTCTCTCTGTGTGCACACACTCAGGTGTCTATCAGATTTTCTTTACCTTGTACAAACAACAACAAAATTTTCAAAGTCACGTTCTGTACATAGCACTATAAAAAAATTACTACTAGAAATTTCTCTAAGTGCCATATAGATTTCCATTTGTACATACAAATTAATTCACTGTTGTCTGTAGTTATTTCCTCTGCCAGTTCACCTTTTTTTTTTTTTTTTTAAATCCCAGTATACTAAAAAATATTCTTGGCATGTCAAAAGGCTTACACTAGGATCTTCAGAAAGATGTTTATATCCAGGATCTGGAATTTCAGTAGAGCTAAGCTCCCCTTGAAGAAAGAAAGTAATAGCAAGAGGATCACCACATAGATTCACTGTCAGGAGTTTGAGTAGCTTGTAAGAACATCAGATGGTGAAAGACGGCTAATATTTAGCCTTTGAAAATCTGACATTGTTTGCTGCAGTGCAGAGCTCTCCAAAGTGTTCCATATATGCCACAAACTGTATGTGAGCTGCATCAGAAGTTTTACACTAAGTGTCCACAGCCTGCCTCAACAGCTGGCTACTCTCTCCTGAGACTGCCCAGTAGCTACAGCAAAGCAGGAAACTGGGATCTCAAACCAGGCTGGGTAAGCACTCAAGGTACCTTCTCTTACTCCTGCTCATCATTCTTCCCAGTCACACCCTTGAGCAGCTTACAGTAGAGCACACAAAGTGCAGAAACCCTCACGAAACAAAAAAGCAAGCGTAAGGAATGGAACTTACTTGACCAAATTGACATTAAGTTCTTGCTGTATGTTGCAGGGGGACTGTATGTTCTCTGCTGGGACATTTTCTCTCAATGGCAATGATGACTCAAAGTGATTCAGGGTGTCCAGCACCTAAGAACCGCCAATAACAGCACACAGTCAGCTCTGTTTCAGAACATATGGTGTGTTTTTATGCTGTCATTCTGAAAGTTTTATACCTTTGGGCAGGTTTAACTGCTGAGCAACAGCTGGCACCTTTTAGAAGTTAATATCCTTTCAGATGAAATGTTCTGGGTAAACCAACACAATATGGACTCAAAATCTGACTTCAAACATGTAATGCTGTGAAATACGATCACCTGAATAGGACCTACATCACAAAAAGAAGGTGTGATCTATGCCATGAAAGGGCTCCTATATTGTTAAAGTGATGCTTCAGATTTGCTGCAAGAATTGTACCTGAAAACACCTTTCTTGTCACTTGGCAGATTGCTGAACATCTACTCTGAGAGAATTTGACCTATAGTGGAACAGCATAATGAAAGAAGCTTTTCTTCCCCATCACAGTAGAGAAACAAGGCCATAGATGTTTTTTCATTTCTGATCCATCTTGTATCTCATAATGTGCTTCAATAATGGGAGAGTCTATGGTTACAATATCGTCAGCAAGACAGCGTGAAATCATCTCAGTGGAAAGAGATCATTTGCTGACCTTATGTTCTTTTCTTAATATAATTCCTGCTGCTGGCATTGCAAACTGTCTTTGAGCAAGCAATATTTCTGCTTTTATGACGACTTCGACATAAAAACGGGGCGTTCAATTTTTTGTTGATTATCATACCTACATAGTTAAGCAAGAGTCGTTAGAGGCAGCAGCTTGTCTTACACCAGTTCATAACTACTGGAAAAAAACAATCAGATTTTCAGAATCACACCCTTTTTCAGAGTTGCTTCCTCCCTACCTGCCCTTTCATCATGCCACTTAGAAAAGCACTTTTAACTCCTGGCTGTCATCAAAAACAAGCAGCATGATACATGGTGTCATATTCGCCCAGAGCCTGTTGACCAAACACGGCTGTGGGCAATGCAAAGAATGGACACATAACATGCTGACCTCTCCAGGGATATGCTTATGTGGCAAAACTGCCATCCTCAGTGAGACTCTGCGAAGTTCAGTGAAGAATTTTCCACCTAAAACATTATTAGAAAATTGTCTTTGGGCTTTATATATTGCTGTTTTGCACTCTGAGCACTTTGTTAATGTATATATTTTTATTTTCACATCTAGAAAAATAACTGAGATATTGATGAAAAATATGACCACTTATTGCTTGCATCTTAAAAGGAAATTTATCAAAAGGAATCTGGAGATATATCCCTATATCCTTGCAGAAGGCATTTCCATGTATTTTTGGATCAATTCAGTCAAATGCTTCTCACAATGCACTGATTAAAATAATCACTGTCTCCAACCAAGGCAGAAAATTCAAATTATTCACAACCTAAAGACTTTATTGTTTAGCATAATCATCTTTGAGCTACTCTGGGAAACCAGAAGCCTGTTGCATGCTTATGTATTCCCTTGAGGAAAAAATCTGGAAGGCATACTAGGAGACCCACATGGATGAGCAGGGAGCTTTTGAAGGAGATTTCAAGGAAGAAAGAACTATACAGCTCATGGAAAAAGGGGCTGCTCGGTTGGGAAAATTATAGAGAAGTAGTCAGGGCATGCAGGAAGGCAATAAGGAAGGCCAAAGCCCTCTTACAGCTTAAGTTGGTAAGTAAGGTAAAAGAGAATAAGAAAAGTTTCTTTAAATACATAAGTGCCAAGAGGAAGAACAAGGAAAGTGTGGGGCCACTGCTGAATGAGAAAGCAGTCTTAATAACCGAGGATGCAGAGAAGGCAGAGTTGCTCAACGCCTTCTTTGCTTCAGTCTTTTCTTCTAAGACCAGCCCCTGTGAACTCCAGTCCCTGGTTGAAGGGGAGAAAGACTCGGGGAAGGATGACTCTCCACTGGTCAATCAAGACTGGGTTAAGGACCAGTTACATAAGTTGAATATGCATAAGTCCATGGGCCCTGATGAGATGCACCCAAGAGTGCTGAGCGAATTGGCTGATGTTATTGCCCTGCCACTCTCCATCATTTTTGCAAAATCATGGCAAACGGGAGAGGTGCCGGAGGACTGGAGGAAAGCCAATGTCACTCCAGTCTTCAAAAAGGGCAGGAAAGAGATTCCAGAAAACTATAGATCAGTCAGTCTTGCCTCCATCCCTGGAAAGATAATGGAGAGGCTCATTCTGGAGGTTATCTCTAGGCACATGGAAGATAAGAAGGTTATCAGGAGTAGTCAGCATGGATTTACCAAGGGGAAGTCATGCTTGACTAATCTAATAGCCTTCTGTGATACTGTAACTGGATGGCTAGATGCAGGGAGACCAGTGGATATAGTCTGTCTTGACCTTAGCAAGGCTTTTGACACAGTCTCCCGTAACATCCTTGTGGAGAAGCTTGGGAAGTATGGGATAGAAGAGCAGGTAGTAAGATGGATTAGTAACTGGTTGGACAATAGAGTCCAGAGAGTGGTGGTCAACGATGCCAAATCCAGCTGGAGAGCTGTAACCAGTGGAGTCCCCCAGGGATCAGTGCTGGGTCCAGTCCTGTTCAACACCTTTATCAGTGACATTGATGACAGGACAGTGTCCGCTCAGCAAGTTTGCTGATGACCCAAAACTGGGAGGATCGGCAGATACACCTGAAAGCTGTGCAGCCATCCAGCGAGACTTGGACAGGTTGGAGAACGGGGCAGGGCAGAACCAAATGAGGTTTAACAAGGATAAATGTAGAGTCCTGCATCTAGGTAAGAATAATAAATTACACCAGTACAGACTGGGAGGTGATCTGCTGGAGAGCAGTCTTGTGGAGAAAGACTTGGGAGTCCTGGTGGACAACAAGTTCTCCATGGAGCAGCAATGTGCCCTTGTGGCCAGGAAGGCCAATGGTATCCTGGGGTGTATCAAGAGGAGCGTGTCCAGCAGATCGAGGGAGGTTCTCCTCCCCCTCTACTCTGCACTGGTGAGACCTCACCTGGAGTATTGTGTCCAGTTCTGGGCTCCCCAGTTCAAGAGAGGCAGGGATCTGCTTGAGAGAGTCCAACGGGGGGCTACAAGGATGATTGAGGGACTGGAGCACAGGCCTTATGAGGAGAGGCTGAGACACCTGGGGCTCTTTAGTCTGGAAAAGAGCAGACTGAGAGGGGATTTGATAAATGTTTATAAATATATGAGGGCTAAGTGTCAAGAGGAAAGGGACAGCCTCTTCTCACTTGTGCCTTGTGATAGGACTAGAGGGAATGGATATAAGCTGGAGCACAAGAGGTTCCACCTTAACATGAGGAGGAACTTCTTTACAGTAAGGGTCACAGAGCACTGGAACAGGCTGCCCAGAGAGGTTGTGGAGTCTCCTTCTCTGGAGATTTTCAAAACTCGCCTGGATGCATTCCTGAGTGACCTGTGTTAGGGTAGATTAGGTTGTAGGGTAGCTTATATGATCCTGCCCTGGCAGGGGGGTTGAACTCAAAGATCTCCAAGGTCCCTTTGAACACCTAACACACTGTGATTCTGTATAATTTGACCCAAGCCAGGTGTCCTGCTGAAGAAACCCATATATGAAGCTGGCATAGAAAATAAATTAAAAAAAAGTAATAACAACAGTAAAAAAGACAACACCTGGGAAAAAAAGAAGTGCCTGTAAAAACAGAGGAAGGTTCTAGCAAAGTCAAACACATGCAGGGTGTGGGCCCATTAGTCTCAATACTCCTGCAGCAAGAAAGGACACAGGATAGACAAGATCATTTCTCTACAGAGTATTTGCACCTAAAGCAAAAGGGAAAAATTTCTGCCTCTGAAATAATTTACTGGTAGCAAAAAGTTACCAGTGAGGTTTAAGAGTAACAATGCATTTCTTTTTTTTTTTTTTTTTTTTTCCCCCCCCCTACTTAAAAAAGAGCAGCTCAGAGATGTGCATTTTTAGCTGTTGCATTAATCTTTAACCTTCAAATACTCACTCACCTCTTAGTTTCTAGTGGTACGGTAGAAATTCAGTACACTAAGTTTGTATCCCACCAGGAGCATGCAGATTGTCCTACCAAAGCCAACAATCATCACTCAGCAATGCAAGCATCTACTATAACCAGTTAGAAAATGGCACTTCCAGTCTGTATGTTTTCTACATACAATTGTTACAAGCCAGGATCCCTCAAAGATGCTTGAGCTGAATACCAGCAACTTTAATAAAGCTTTAAACCCATTAGTAAGGTTTATGATACTTTCAGAAAAGCAAAGAGTTTGGAAATCATAGTTGTTAGCTTGCGTACATCTCATGTATAAATATATTTGAGGAAATTATTTCCATAAAATTTAACAGAAATATTACTTGACACCGCTGCATTTTAATTGCCGTTACCATTTGCCACCTTGCACAAAACAGAACTAATCCAGCATGATTTCTGTAAAATTAGGTTATCTCTATTCGTTTTCAAACCACATTAACTACTCCTGCGTGTTAAGTAGATACAGTTTTAGCATTAAGTATAACAAAAACGTGTTACACTGTAGTCTCATAGATAAAGCTAATTATATGGAAAATTCGTTCAACTGAGTCTGCATTGCTCAACTTGATTCAGAATTAGAAAGAACTGGGTTTATGTTTAGTTTTCTAACTCCAGTGAGCGAGAAACACACACACACTAATTTTTCTCTGCCCCTCTGAATCAAAGTCTCTAAAGCTAGAGACTCTTGCTGCCCAATAAACACAGCATATCAGTGAGCTCCATGCATCTTGGCGCAGGCGTAAGGGTATCTCTGTGAAGAAACCAATGCAGAAATGGGGCTTTACTTCCCCATTGTCCTGGTCTGGGTGAGAACAGAACTAATTCTGTTCAGAGATTTCACTTTTCAGCTCAGTTCTTCTAACTATCTGCACTGTCTGAAGTCAGCAGCCTGTTCTCACAGTGTCTGCTTCTGGCAAGGATAGCACCCCATGGTTAAGAGTTACTACCAAGGGTTGGGGTGCAGACCAAGGCCACTGCTGGATCTTGTGTACCACATTGGGGGGTGCAGAAAGTGAAAGGCCAAACCTGCAGGGAGGGAAGGACAGGAGACCCCAAACTGCCCAGCGAGGGATTCCAGCCCATAGATGGCATATTCAGCATAGAGCTGAGGGATCCTGTTTGCCTGTTGCAAAAGCTGGAAAACCAACCAGCCAAACACAAACTACTCTTGAAAGCAAGAGCTTGAAAACAAGAATACCTGCTTCATGGGTTGGTTTATATTCTTCATGGATTTGAAGGTGAACCTAATAGACCAGAACTCATTGAACTGCTTACTCAGATTCTGCTTCAGATTGAGTATATAGAATCACAGAATGGTGGGGGTTGAAAGCGACCTCTGGAGATGATCGAGTCCAACCCCCCTGCCAGAGCAGGGTCACCCAGGGCAGCCCACACAGGAACAGACCCAGGTGGGGCTGGAAAGTCTCCAGAGGAGACTCCACAACGTCTCTGGGCAGCCTGGGCCAGGCTCTCTCACTCTCACAGGGAAGAAGTTTTTCCTCAGGTTGAGGTGGAACTTCCTGTGTTTCACCTTGTGACCATTACCTCTTGTCCTATCCCAGGGCACCACTAACAAGAGCCTGGCCCCTTCTTCTTGACACCCACCCTCCAGGTATTTGGAAACATTCATAAGATGCCCTCTCAGGCTCCTCTTCTCCAGGATAAACAGCCCCAGGGCTCTCAGGGCTCTCATCAGAGATGTTCCAGTCCCTTCATCACGTTTGTAACTCTCCATTGGACTCTCTCTAGTGTTTCCCTGTCCCTCTCGAGCTGGGGAGCCCAAAACTGAACACAACACTCCAGCTGTGGTCTCACTGGTGCAGAGTAGAGGGGGAGGAGAACCTCCCTCGACCTGCTGGCCACACTCTTCTTTATGCCCCCCAGTGCATACAGGTAAAAGCAATCACAGAATATCTAAGGATGTGACACTTTTTGCTTCATTATACTTAAACACAATTTATTAATTCAGCTGAAGATAATTCTTGATATCCTTACGTTTTACCTATAAACTTTAAGTGAGGGATTTATTTGACCTATCTTTTAATATCTAGAATTTAGACATCTAGCCTAAGCTGGGTGATCCCACTTAGGGTGGGAGATCTTCCTCTCTAGACAATAGAGTGAAGGGGAAAAAAAAGACACTTCCAGAGCAAGTCTAATGCCAGCTTTCTCTGCCATTGGCTTGTTAATTAGTCAACAATATAAGGCTACATACAAGTAAAAACTGGCTTCTATATGTAACCATGGCTTGGTTATAAAACAATGTGCTGATCCAGTCTGACTTCCATTAGAACAATATTTTGTATCTCCAGAAGAATTTCTTAGATGCAATCCCTTCCTAAATTGGAGTATTGTTAGACCAAGTTGACTCAACACTGAAATAGATGAATGTGAAAGGCATTTTCTTTCTTTCTCACTGTCTTGTGGTAAGAAAAGAGCTGGACTGTAGTTAGTTGTTGGGAAAACCTGTCCTTGGCCAACTCTCCAGAGTGCAGTGCCCGCAGACTGATGGAGTCAGCGGGCTGAACACATTCCTGACACAGTGCTGTTGGCTCTTGTTCTGGCTGAATGTGGTTTATAGATTCTACTATGAATTTTGCCAAGTAAAATTTAATGAAAAGGTCTCTACTTTGATATAGCACTGCCATCAAGACAGAATGTAGAGGTATACCATGAATTACAACAGTACTGAAGTTACCAGCTATCTGAAAAGTGACTGGGTTTCATTGCTCTGTGTGTTGTCAGAACAATACAGAAGTGCTAACTTTATACACATTCTAATTGTTACAGTGCTATCAATCTGCAGGCTTTTTTAAAGACCTGTAGGGGAAGGACAGGGTTTACCTCCTTGGATGGATGATTATTTATGTTACATACTTGTGAAGCTCAAACCTGGGAAAACACAAATACAATCCAACAAGAAGGTTTTACGGAACAAGTAGGCAAGCTAAATGGAGGCATGTTGGTTCTGAAGCAGTGGGAAGACCTGCCAGATCAATCTTTGATATCAAGCACTCTGGCTAGGGAGATGTTACACTCCCATCTATTTGGAAAGACAGATAGGAGATTATGAGAGATGAAAAGGGACCAAAAAGGATTAGCTTTTTAACACAAAGAACAAGGAGTTCATAGTATTTAGAGTATCACATTGATAGGCAAATTTACACAGAAATAAAAGCAGTATGTTTAGTGAAAAACTGAAAGAGTATTTCAATAGAATAGCTAAAGTAAAATATTCACCTTTTCCTCTTTTTAAAAATGGAAATTTCTAACCAGTAGAAGCAACATATTGGGTGCTTAGGGTGACCTTAGTGAGTCTATTTTTGGATAGTATAAAGGTGACTCAGTGCTTTTCTACAGGAATCAATGAGTCAGTAAAGATGCTAAACCAGCATAAAGAAAGGAAGTTGGAACACTGCAAGAATTCTTCATTTAAAGAAGCACCAGATCTTATTGTGATCTTCAGATATCTAAATATCATAACAGCCTACAGTCAATTTCTAGATTTAACAGGCAGATGCCTATCAAATGATTAAAAGCTATAAAGATCAGCAGACTAAATTAACTGCTATACCTACCTTAAAAGAAGTGTTTTGCATAGGTTTCATTGCATAAACTATTACAGTAATTTTCTAGAAAAATAATCCGTAACATAAGTTTGTGGCAGTATGCTGAGCAGCATGAGGAAAATAAACAGAAGCTTATTTTGTAAAGGTTTTGCCTTAACTTGCTTGCATTTATATCATTTTCAAGACATATTCTTCATATCTGAATATGTTCTGTTGTCATATGTAGAAGGAAAAGGGAGCATGGAACAATTCTTACAGCCTTCTTTACAACTCTCCATCCTTCTACAGCATGGAAAAAAATCCAATTCTTGGAATAAATTTGCAAGGCTATTATACTGCTGTTTCCAATGCTCTTAGGGAAGCAACACTTTTTGTTAGACATTTCACACTGTACTGAGTTTATAATTATTTATCCTGTGTGCATTCAGAATGTAAACTAATAAAATGTCTATGTGGGCCCATCAGATATCCCAGGGTGCTTGCTCTGCTGAAGAAATTAAATGCATTCAGCTGAATGCCTCACATTTTGCAGTTGATTGAAACAAATAGAATCAGTAGGAAAGTATAAACAAATTAATATTATTTCTGTGACAAACAGGTTTATACCGATAAAGCAGAAAAGCTATGCTAATATTAATAGCATAATTAAACTGTAGTTGCAAAGTCTGATATTATTTTCCATTATTTCAAGGTATACCAAGCCTGGGATGCAGGCTGTAATTCCGACAAGCTTTGATACCAGGCATTTTCATTAATTATTCAATAACAAGCTTCATTAGGCTTTCTGGAAAGTTGACCACTGTGTATTTCTTTTTTTTTTCCCCCTAATTTTAAGTATATCCTGGAATAAAAATAAATAACTAATAACTAAAACAAAAAGAGAGAGAAAGAGAACAAGGGAGTTAAACTAAGTCCAATGTTGTGTTTTAGAGTGAGATAGCTATGCTGTATCACTCTCTGCCTCTTGTGATGGATTGATCCTGCATTTAAACTCATTAAACTTTGTCACTAATTTTCAGTGAGCTTGAGATAGAACCTTAATTCCCAAAGCAAAAAACACTGAAGCTCTTCACAGTCAATAATGAAATTTGCAAGGATGGGACTGGTTTTTCACAGAGCTTTTAAATTCTTTATCAGAGGAAAGCCACAAGACTTAACTGTGTTCACAAGACAGAAGATATATTTCAATTAAAAAAAAAAAAACACAAAACAAACAACAGAACTCCATACAAACAAACAAAAAAAATAAAACAAACAAGAAATGGGAAAAAAACCCTACAGAAAAATAGGAAATAGAAAGGAAATTGAAATGACAATGGAAAAAAATGGAGGCAAAAGAGACAGACAAAGGAAAGAAGGGGAAAAAAAAACCCCAAACCAACCAAAACTTTAAGTGTAAAGCGGAAAGAACTATACAACAGGATCAGCATGTACTTTGGCATTGTTGCTTTGAGTGCTCTGAAATAATGCTATCAATTAATTGACTTTTCACAGAATCCCTGAATGGCTGAGGTGGAGAGTAACCTCCAGAAGTCATCTTCTCACTCACCTGCTAGAACAGGTCACCTAGAAAAGGTTGTCCAGGGCCACGTCCAGACAGCTTTCTAATATTTACAAAGATGGAGACTCCACGACCTCCCTGTGAAACCTGGGCCAGTTCTCAGCCACCCAGTCTTTTCAAAAGAAATGTTTCTTTTCAAATTAGAATGGAGAGGAGTCTTCTGTAATACAGTGGAATCTTCCCTAACCAAGGTGTTGTCGAAATTGCTGCATGTGAATGAACAAGAAATGTTTCTTTTCTAAAGAAACAATTTCCAAAAAAGCCATGTTTCAAAACATGGAGGGATATTAAAAAAAGTCTTTGACTGCCATAGAGTCTTAGAATGTCCCTCACTGTTGGGGTAATGACTATGAATTTTCAACTAATATTAAATGAAAAAAGAAAATGGTTAAGATGTTAAATATTAACATTTTTCATTAAAAGGTCACTGTTAAAGAAGAAAAAAAACTCACAGGAAACATTCTGATCACCTGTACAGCAAGTCAAAGAATTACTGTCTTTACAACTCAGGTCCACGTTGTTCATTTTCAGCCTGAAATTCACCCCTTCTCCAGGAAGGGCACTGCTGCCCTCATGCTCTACAAAAGCAACTTCTCAAGGGGGAAGAGGTGCCATATATTCAGTCTGCTTTTCCTTCCTTATTTTTTCATGGTCATAGAACCATTCTTAATCTCTCATTTCCATCACCATATTGGAAACAGTCTAATCCAATTGATTCAGTCTGTTCATAGACACTCTCTGTGAAAACCATCTCTGGAGGTTTGGCTTTATCCTACAGCCTCTGGAAACTCTGCAGATTACTAGTAGATTTGGGGGGGGGGGGGGAGCGGGGTGTGTCTCTTATCCCCACAGCTATAGAGCATGTTCCAGTTCTGCTTCGTATTACCCTTTAGATTAGCACCCTGAGTATACCACAGAATCACAGAGTGTCAGGGATTGGAAGGGACCTCTGGAGACCATTGAGTCCAACCCCCCTGCCAGAGCAGGGTCACCTAGAGCAGCAGGTCACACAGGAACAGAGCCAGGCGGGGCTGGAAAGTCTCCAGAGAAGGAGACTCCACAACCTCTCTGGGCAGCCTGGGCCAGGCTCTCTCACCCTCACCATGAAAAAGTTTCTCCTTCTGTTTACATGGAGCCTCCTGTGTTCCAGGTTGCACCTGTTGCCCTTTGTCCTACGTCCCAGGTGAATGAGCCCAGAGAATGTCCCAGAGAAGAGCCTGGCTCCATCCTCTTGACACTTGCCCTTTACATAGTTATTAACATTACTGAGGTCACCCCTCAGACTCCTCCAAGCTCCAGAGCCCCAGCTCCCTCGGCCTTTCCTCAGCAGGGAGATGTTCCACTCCCTTCAGCACCTCTGGGGCTCTGTGCTGGACTCTTTCCAGCAGTTCCCTGTCCTTCTTCAACTGAGGGGCCCAGACCTGGACACAATATTCCAGACGTGGCTTCACCAGGGCAGTGTAGAGGGGGAGATGAACCTCTCCCCACTTACTAACCACAGTCCTCCTAAAGCACCCCAGGATGCCATTTAGCTCACATTAATTACAGTGCAAAACAAATTCATAACCAGCTGTATTAGCATTTATGGAAAGCCACAGAATTATAAGCAATTGTTGAAAATTAAGCATATTTATCACATTGGCATTTCACAGTCTATTCTTTTCAGCTTTGCTGGCTCTTATCACATCTGAGTTATTCCTAAAGAATAATTGCTCCTCTCCAGACAAGATGAGTGTGAGAAACACGAATTACAAGTTTAGTCAAAGTGCACAGTAATCTTGTCCAGAACTGGATGGGAGATAAATACCACTTGTTAATGCCAGTGTTGTTGCAGTTGCTTGATGAGAATGAGCAAATTAAAGCAAACTCCTAAGAAAGTTCATTCTCTGGAAGTTACTGCTGATTACCAAGTAAGTTGCTCCTGGCTGCAGATTTATTTAATAGCAATGTACATGATAATGTACATGATAATGTACATTGCCACAAAGCTCCACGGCTCAAAGGAGGTTATGTGGTAAGAAATGTACAGTTCTTGTTACCCTTTCTCATTTACATACCAATAGATGCAATTCTAAAGTTACATTTCTGCTGGAGGGTTAGGTGTTCGTTTGAAATAGTGGGATTCAGAAAGTAAATTACATGGATCTTTTACTGAATCCTTTCAACTGAAATGAATTAATACATTTCTTATTGTCATTTGTCTCTAAATTTAGAGAAAAGAGCAGGGTGTAAACCTAGACCTCTCCATACAAAAACTGCTATAAAAATATGAAATCTCTGGGTGATATTAATAGTCCTGACACTTTATTTCACCAGTTTTGTGGGGATTTCACAAAACTAAGATGCTGACTCTACGCTACAAATATGTGGATTTAAACTTCAGATTTAATAAGGTGTTGTTAAAACATTGAACTCTCTTCTGCTCAAACTGTCTGTGGTCAACAGCAAATCTATGAAATAAAACTTCAGTATGGTATGAGAAATACCATTAGAAATGCTATGTTGATTACTCGTAATTGATCAGAAAACAGAAAGAAGGCTATGCTGATATAATGAAGATCACCAAGCATATATTTAAGGCTTTAAATCTAACATTCCTCCTCTCTCCTGCCCTTTTAAACCTACCACCATATAAGCTTAGGGCCAAATACCATTCATCTGAGGTCATCCAAGAAGTCCTTTTCTCCTCTTAGCTTTGATTTCCACGTGGTCCCACTTTTCACATATCTATGGCACTGAGGAACCATTTTATGAGATGGTTGTGGTTTTATTTGTCAGAAAATATTGGATTATGCCAACATTTAAGGATTTTTTTTTCAATTTACTAAAGGCAAAAGCGAATGAATGGCCCATGTGTGGTCATGCAGAAAGAGCTATATGCAGGAGCTGGACCTGGTTGGGACAGCCAAGGCTGGTCCTAGGGGTGGACAAGACAGTTGCCTGTCTGGTGCTGGGGAGGGGACAGGGAGTGGGATCAACACAGAAGTCAGGGCCCAGACCCTAGCCGATTCCCTCCCCACTCCTGCCTTTGCTGCCAGGGAGGGGAAAGCTCCAATGAGTGCAACAGGAGCTCATCAAGGAGTCGTGACTGAAAGAAAAGATTTTTTCCACTAGTAAAACTTAGCCTCCCATTCCATGACTCAGCAGTAGCAGGGGTATGTCAGGCCCTAGCTTCCCCCACCTCCCTCTGCTTCCCTCAGGACAGCCAGGAACAAAGTATTCAAACATTCTTGGGCTACCTGTGAGCAACCCCCCTGAACCACAGGGTTAAACCACATTCTGGCTATCCCCTCTCACTCTTACGTTGCAAATCTGAGCTTGATCTAGCATAAGAAGTATTTTAACACCTTGAAATAACTCAAAGCACACGAAAAATATTTTTGTCTGCTTTCATTTACCAGAGGTCCTGCATTATTTCATCTCTTATTTCATTGCCTGCTTAATTTAACACAGCAAAACGTAGCTTACAGATTGGAATACACTTGTCATTTTAATTCAATTACATAAACTAACGGTTGTATTCTTATAAGTCTTCTATTTAAGATTAAGCATTTACATGTTTGTTTATTCAAAATCCATGATTAAATTCAAATACGTAAGTTTGCAGAGGAAGCTCTTTTGTTCCGACTAAGGAATAGCTTTTCCACTGACAATAAAGTAAACAGGAAAACCTTACTATTTTTTCCCACTATTTCTTTGGCCTGCATCTCAAAATGCAGAGTAACTGTCAAAAACTTATTTCACCACATGCAAAATCCCACTTAAGATGCAGTAACCTTTCTTTACTGTACTGCTTATCTGCTTACCTGCTGTTAAAAGAAAGGTGTGTTTTACCTAATCCTCTCATCTCAAATCATGATGGAGTATCAAGATTCAAACCAGTCAGCTGAAAACCTGGAATAATTTATAATTGGAAATTTTTCTCTGCATACATCATCTTCTCCTGAGAGATCAAGGAAAGACAGGCAGAAAACCAGCCTTGTTTCTAACAAATTATGCCCAAACTAACAGAACTCAAATGATGTCTCTATGGAGCACACAGGAAGCTGTGTTGGCTCCCTGATAAACATTTATGGAGTGAAGTAGACAGAAGATTTTCTAACAAGGAATCTAACATTTCCGAAAACATTGGTGCAGGTTTTTGCAAAACAAAGAAAAATGGGATAAAGTGATCAACAGAAGCACTATTTGTTAAAACAAGCTTATATCCAATCATTGTGTCATTTTCTAAGAATGTGTGACAAGAACAAAGTGAAGATGGTAAAAGAAATCAACTGGGAAGCGTGATGAGGCAGTTACAAGAGATTTGCCCATAAAACTGGAATTTAAATAAAGTGTTTTCCTTTAAGGGGGGGGAAACCCCCCCACAATAAACAACTAAACAGACCAACTTTATAAAGCTACCACAACATATTTATATAAGCAGTTTATTAAAATGATGTTTAGCATTTCCCAAATATCTATCATCCTACATAAATCTTCTCCTTGATCTGTTCAAATTCACAGGGGCTCCAGAGAAAAGCGAGCTCCCAA
This sequence comes from Todiramphus chloris collaris, assembly GCA_025345505.1. NCBI lineage: Eukaryota > Metazoa > Chordata > Aves > Coraciiformes > Alcedinidae > Todiramphus > Todiramphus chloris. The sequence continues at coordinate 1,761,659 of JANVCC010000046.1, forward strand.
CTTGTTGTAAGCCCATCATGAAAGAAAGTCCTTCTCTAAGGAGATGATGGTATGTAGGAGAGAGGGGAGGATATTGGTCAGGATCCTCACCTCACCCAATTTACATCCATTAAGGAAAACAAAGATAGTGTCAAATCAAGAGACTTAGAAAACATGTCAGCTGGGGTGTCTTCAGACACTGACTCCAGTCTCTAGACAGGGTTAAGAAGCCCCTGATACTCCCGTGCTTCATTCCTGTTGCATTTCCGCTCTCTGTTTCTGAAGCCAGGCTATAAACCAGATGACTGAAATTATCCAGACTAAATATAACCTGGTTTGTTTTTGGAAAAGGTCTGAAAGGTCTTTATGGCTTTAATGGTAGTGGAAGGGGAAGAAAAAGTAGGAGAGGGAACTTCAAGATTTGACTGGAAAAGTTACCTATCTAAATTTTATTCTGGCTATGAATTATCCAGTTATTTCTGCAGCTCACAGTTGTATTCCAGTTCCCCTACGGCCTTAAGCCTTGCTAGGTAACAGAGGGAATATAACTGATTCAGCTATCATCACTTCTTCATTCTGAACAGCTTGATCCGGTCTGAAACAGCTACAATGGATGTCCTTAGAAATGTGCCAGCCTACCCAACCATCTTTTTAGTATTCTTTTTTTATAGCAGTATCGTTTCCATGCCTCTGACTGTAAGGGCTACAGTAATGTCACACATTTTAAGCAGGAAACATGCTAGAGAGAGAACTATATTTTAAGCCAACAATCAGTTCTGCTGATCAATTAGGGCCGAATTGATTTACCCAGATGTTCTGGGTGTTGATCCCAATGGAATTCCACAAGTGCAAAATGGAAACAGAGGAAAAAACCCACCTCAATCTACACTATCAACAGTTATCTCACTGGGAAGGGAGAATTTTTACATTTTCCATCCAACATGCATAAACACAGAGAAATAAGTCAACTGCTAACTTACAGTCAACTTGATTAACTAAAATTCCAATCTCATAAGCCTCCCCTTCTGACCTAGGGATGCTTTCATAGCCTCCTGATTCATTGTGTTTAAGATTCTCTTGGTTGTAAAGATTTCTCTAAGCTGCTTCCCTTCATAAGCAGCAGATTTCACTGGAATAATTTCTCTGCAATATTTTCTTAGTGAAAAGGTCTGGAAATTGATTTTTCACCATTAGCCCTCCATTTCAAGATACAAATTCAGAATAAACAAGCCAGAATGTCACTGAACGTATGCACATCTTGTTCCTTGAGCAGCTTTATAACAAGGCAACATAAATGGAAGTATTAGACTTGCATTAATAAATCCTACATGAAGAGCTCAGAGAAGCATTGAGGAGTTTCATCAAAGTTCAAATAAAAACCCTTAAAAATTTAAGAAAGAGTACACTTTGCTAAACTGGGCAACTTGAGAAGATTGAAAGTATTTCCTCGCTCAAATGAAAGGAAGGAGTTAGGCTTGTTCCATGGGAATCCCAAACAACAAAACATTTCAGAATGATATTCTTAACATTGTAAATCCCCTTGCACTAAGTGTGCTCTGTACCAAGGTATTTCATCTGCCACTATAGCTTAGGAAAGAAAGAGTGCAAACTCAGAGGAAACCAGGGCTCAAAACTATTAAAACATTTCCTGTCTTTCAAGACATTCCTTAAATGCCACCTTGAAATAAAGCCCACAGGTAGAATGCATTCCCTCAAGAAAAAGTGCCTGTAACTGTCAGTTGCATTCTGCTGACCTTCCTGACTGCAGCCTGGAGAGTTGATAAAAATCTGTTAACAAAATGCCTATTTTCAAGCTAAGCAGCTATGACAACAGAATGCTTGGAGGTATTTTCAATATACATGACATCTTTCTTCACAAGTAGGTCTATTCATACTCAAAAGCAAAACAAGAATTCATCTGGTGCTGGATGACTTTGCATCAGCTACTTCATTTTGAAGAAAAGGTAAAATGCAAATTGAAAATCTTATGCATAATAACATAGAAATTGAAAGTGTAAAAGACATCCTATCTTCATATAGCTCTGACCAGTATCCTAAAGAAAGCCCACTGAAACTGGGCACTCCATGCTACTGTCCACTAACCCAACTCTCACTGTGATTTTGGCCAAGTCATCCAGACCTGGAGATCTAGGCAAAGGGAAACCTCATGAAGTTCATCAAGGGTAAGTGTAGAGTCCTACAGCTGAGGAGGAACACCACCATGTACCAGTACAGGTGAGGGGTAGACACGCTAGAAAGCAGCCCTATGGAGAGGGACCTTGGTGTCCTGGTGGACAATAAGTTCTCCGTGGGACAGCCATGGGCCCTTGTGGCCAGGAAGGCCAATGGTCTCCTGGGGGACATAAAGAAGAGCATGCCAGGAGGTCAAGGGAGGTTCCCCTCCCCCTCTACTCTGCACCAGTGAGACCACAGCTGGAGTGTTGTGTTCAGTTCTGGGCTCCCCAGTTCAAGACGGACAGGGAAACACTAGAGAGAGTTCAACAGAAGCTAAGGATGCTGAAGGGACTGGAACATCTCTGATGAGGAAAGGCTGAGAGCCCTGGGGCTGTTTAGCCTGGAGAAGAGAAGCCTGAGAGGGGATCTTATGAATGTTTCCAAATACCTGGAGGGTGAGTGTCAAGCAGAAGGGGCCAGGCTCTTGTCAGTGGTGCCCTGGGATAGGACGAGGGGCAATGCAAACAAATTGCAGACTATGAAAAGAAGCTGACTCCCGGCTGCATTTAACACAGGGAAAATTGAGATACGCTTGACACGTTATCTTGTTGGTACAGGCTTAGCCCTAGTTTGTAATATTAAGAGTTTTGATCCACAAGAGAGTGTAAGTCCATGAGAAGATGACTCTGCTCTTGATCAGTTTAAAAAGACCATCAGGAACACATTTGTCCTGGATTGATAGCCTCTGAGATAAGTAAGTGCATAATTGCAAGATGAAATGATTATATAGTTCTCGTGGCAGGGAATATATGGGATAAATGAACACCCTGCTACTTCCTTGCCTATCACCAAATTCTACTTTGACTTATCTCCTGGTTATGAAAACCTTGCAAGTAATGCAGATAGTAATGCAAATTCCTGCAACTGCTTTCAGAAGGTTAAGGACTCTGTGCCCTACCGCCCACAGTTTCTCAATCGGCTGACTGAGTCTCACATTACAAGCCCCCTAGAACAGAAAAGCAAACCTTTACAACACTTGGCATTCTTTTAGTTTTTCTCCAAGGTTCTGAAGGGTGAAGCAGATACAGACATGGAAGGGCCTTCCACACACTTTCCTTCACTTTGCTAGTGAAGTGTCTCATTGAGATTGCCCTTTCATCAATGAGCCCCAGTAGTCAGCCCAATGCTCTATTAATAAATTTGCTGCAGTTTCTGCAGGATCATTACATGCCAGTAATTGCCCAATTTATATCAGTAGGCCCCCTAAAATACTGTGAATCTTACTGGTATCTAATTATTTACCTGGAACCAAATTCTGCTGTTAAACCCATGAAAACATGTTTCCAGCCCTAATTTTCACTGTAGGTATTTGCTATGGACCACAAGCAAGCTGCTGTTCTTTAGTTGCCCTCCCCATTCCCAATTATTTTGACTCTTTAGGACATCAAAGGCTGGGATTTAGAGGCAAGAGGAGCATATTAAATATCTGCAGAAACCTTGTTTTTAAAGCTTGTACTCACACCAGTACTCTACAGCCCAGCACTGTCTTAATCAGGTGAGAGAAACAGAAAAAGAAGGAGACTTGTGTGACCAATTAGAACTAACCAGCGTTATTCAAATATGGAAAGAGTAATAGTTACTATGCCATGAAAAGTTTGCAAACCAGAACTTATTCCTAGATATTGGTAATTATTATTGAAAGGCTGCTAATTTCAAGAGAACACTGCACTCCTACACAAATTGCAAGAAAGAAAAATGATGTTGAATTAGTTAGCTATAGGATAAGGTATGAATTATTTACTAAGCTCTAGTCATGTGCATAGTTCTTCACGGTTGAGAATGCAAATCAGGTCAGGTAATTCCATACATGATTACTAATTTCATATGCAATTACTTCATCAGTGTCTGTAGCTGCAGTATTTAGAAGTACAAATTTGATATATCCTTGTTTACATATTTTACAGACAGCTAATACATTTTTAGTCTACGTAGATACTTTAGGGAGAGAGTTTTAATACTGAATTTTGGTATTTCAGATATTAAAATAAGGCCATATGCTCATAATCAAGGTTTTCATCTAACTGTAGAAGAGTGCTTGCAACTTCTATCTTATTTTGGTGGATAAAGTGGTAGTGTGTTACAAATCAAAGGGATTTTGTCAGCTAACATATTTCAATATGAATTTGAGAGACAGTGGACAGCAAATGCAGAGTAGCCTTTTAAGTACTAACAGTTGCTACCATGAAGGCTTAAGTAACAATCAACTTGTTGCTGCTATAGTTAATACATTGCTAACAAAGTTTTCTTCTGAAATGTTCTTTCAGCTTCCTATGTAGGTTAGAACTTAACAAAACTGTATTTAATATTCAGAATTTCTGCTGATGGTTATATTCAACAGTCTGTTCTAATTTGCAGTTTCTATGACTACTGGAGCAGCTCTAATTTCTTCAAATTGAAAGAAAATAGAATCCAATTTGTGTATTTAAACAAGAACATGCACAATTTTCTTTGAAAGCTATTCCAGCAGAAAGAGCACATATACACACATATATCTCCATTTTAATGAAAAAACACAGGCATATATATTCAATTTCAAAGACTTAAAGCAGAGAAAGCCCAATCAATCTTGCCTACATATTTCTTATGTAATATCAGGACATTTTAGCCAGTATTGAAAGAATTCTACTTTAACCTTTTGCAAATGTTCACTAGAAGCCATGTGAATTTTTGTAGGGGGACAGAATAATACAATAAAAAGAACAGGATAAATGCTGTTTCTTTCTTAAGGACTTCCCTTCGCATCCCTATGCTTTCAGCCTACAAGGCTTAGGATCACTTTTTTCCCCCCATATCACTCACACCTGTTATTTCATTTCCATTTCCTGAACCCAACACAAGGAAATGCTGATATATTTATGTAGATGTTGTGAGATTATGACTCATAGTATTGATTTCAATGGTACTAGCCACACATTTGTGTGATGTCTTTTCTATCAACTCCAGGGGTTTTAGGCACAAGAAGTGTAATGACACCAGAAAAACACATTTCCAGAATAAGCCATATTCATCATACCTACTGAAGGTATTTCTAATTGAAAAAACTAGTACTTTTTATGCTCCTCCTGTATTTTTACTTGGCTTTAATCTATCAGCTGTTAAAATTAGATTTAATTTTATTCCATTTTAAGCATGCACCTAGTGGGTTCGTAGTCAAAAGAACCTCTCAGTCAAGAAAAATTTTAGGTACAAAAAATTATCCCTTTGATAAGCCTGATAAGCTTTGATAAGCAATTGGGCAGCACACAGCCCCTACCAGCCAGGCAGCCAGCACACGGGACAACCTGCAGCACCAGCCAGTACAGCTGCTAGTTAGGGAACTAAGAGTACTGGATAACTACAGAACCTCCAGCCCAACTAGTGTGACATCTTTGTTGCATGCCACCTGCCCCACCTGCCCAGTTTCCCTTCAAATATCAATGAATTGACATAAAGTATGTGTCTGTCAAATCAGCTTTTTTCAGAGCATTGCTCTTCTGCCAGAAAAATCATAATTAGATTTAAAATTAAGTACTGGAAAATAGATTAGGATTTAATTTTCTGATGTAAATCAAAACATCAGTGAATCCACCCTTTTTCCTCTAGCAATTCTGTCACCCCAGTTTTCCTTTCCATCAAATTGCTTATTTTCTTTGAAAAGCCTTTCAGAGAGAGCAGAAAATAAAGAAAAGCAAACATCTTCTAGGGCACAATGAGGGAACACTCTTCAGTTTTCATTTCTTTCAGTGAACACCCTGCATTAAACATCATTCTGCAACTTTGAGTCTAGCCATGTACTTCCACATAGATCTTATGACACACAGAAAGTTTTCCTGGCTAGCAGAGAGATGGATTTTCTTCATTATCAACCCTAAACTCTCAATTTCATGTGTCACTTGAATAGCTATGAGGAGATAGCTTTTCCTACCTTGGTTCATCTGGAGGAAGAGAAATATGAAGTACAGTCATCTCCAGAAAATACAGTCATACCACACTTGGAATCACTGCTTGACAGAATGGAATGCTTCAGGTTCAATGAGTTGCTCTGAAATCACTCTTAACACAGGTATGGGCAAGCTAAAAGCAAAGAAAAAAAAAGTTATTTTTACATTTTAAGAACAGATAACAATCATCACATTAGTTGGGAAACAATGAAAGGGAAAATCCCTGTATTTTACAAGCACTTTTATGTGTGCTTAAGTTAGACCACTAGACTTCTCTTACCCTATAAAATTCAGTTAATATGGTAACTCACATAAATAGCTCTCAGACTACAGGCAGCTGCAAAGTATGAAGACAGGTTTGTTTATTTCTAATTAGGTTTCTTAATATGGGTCACATTTGTGGAATCAGAAAAGTAAACACTTAAAAAGACTGAACTTGTCAGGCTCCCTCTCCCCAAATCAGCTCTGTAGCTAGGGATGAAACTACATATAGGGCAAGGACCCAGGGGTGTTGGTCAACAGCCAGCTCTGTATGAGCCACCACATGCCCAGGTGGCCAAGAAGGCCAACAGCATCCTGGCTTGTATCAGCACTAGTGTGGCCAGCAGGACCAGGGAGGTGATTGTCCCCCTGTACTCAGTACTGATGAGGCCTCACCTCAGATACTGTGTTGAGTTTTGGGCCCCTCACTGCAAGGACATTGAGGTGCTGGAGTGTGCCCAAAGGAGGACAACAGAGCTAGTGAAGAGTCCAGAGCACAAGTCTTACGAGGGTAAGCTGAGGGAACTGGCGTTGTTTAGCCTGGAGAAAAGAAGGCTCAGGGGAGATCACCTGAAATGAGGCTGTAGCAAGGTGGGGGTCACTCTATTCTCCCAAGGAACAAGCAATAGGACAAGAGGAAATGGCCTCAAGTTGCAGCAATGAAGGTTTGAACTGGACATGAGGAAACACTTCTTCACTGAGAGGGCTGTCAAGTATTGGAACAGGCTGCCCAGGGAAGTGGTGGGGTCACCATCCCTGCAGGGATTTAAAAGACGTGTTGATGCAGCACTTAAGGACATGGTTTAGTGGTGGACTTGGATAAACAGTGTGGGGTTTACGGTTGGACTCAATGATCTTAAAGGTCTTTTCCAACCTAAATGGTTCCAAGATTCTACATCTGCACACCTCCTACGTATTTCCTTGAGTTCTCACTGGCAAGCTTAGTTGGAAAATGTCTGCAGGGAACACAGAAATGTCCAAGTTGTTTATTCTAAGAATCTGCAGTTCAGGAGGTTGTGTTTTTCAAGTCCTTTGCAGATAGCCCATAGAAGTTTATAAAAACATTCACACTGAGGTTTTCCTTTCTTGCTAATTGCTGTATTTCAGCTTTGGACAGAAGTGCCCGATGTAGCGATGCTATTGTTCAGAGCAGGGATTTAGTTTCCAGAAAACATTGTATTTCCTGAGGAAACACATTACCAAAACCTAGATAAAGTATGGATTTCATTGTTGAGCTCTGTTTTTCTACAATCTATTGCAGAAAAACAATCTATTACATCTGCAATTCTCAAATTATTTCAGGGAGAATGCCAACATCGTAAAATACAGGAAACAATAATGAGAAGCCCTCTTGCCTCTGTGGTGGCACCTTAAATTATTTTTGATGAACAAGGCAGGCTTCCAAAATTTCCTTTCCAGAAATGCAGGCCAGCACTGGGATGGAATATTATCAAGCTTGGCTCAGTGGCAGGCAGCTGCAGCCTGGGGAAGAGCCTTCACTTTCCCTTCCATTTCCCAGGAGACTTTTGGTTAACAGCACAAACCCATAGGACCCAGACTGTCAGTTCACAAAGCCATATGCTTTTTAATAATCTGTAGGAACCATTTGAGTATTTACCTAAGGGCTGTTCTTCTTTAGTCAGCTCTCTAGGCTTGGAGTTCTTCAGCTCTTCCTTCATCAATCTATTTAAATCTAAGCAGCTTTCCCTTGTCTTTCTTGTCTGTGCTCAGCAGTTTAGTGGTTTGAAGGACAGACAGATGAATTTAACTTTTTTTTTTTTTTTTTAAAAAAGAGACACCAGTTAGTAAACGTTTAGAAGGTGACAATGAAATAATCTCATGTCAAACAAATAAGAACTAGTAAGGTCACATTTGTTTCTACCTTTGCCACACAAAAGAGGAGCCAGCATTCTAGTGCTTCCTTTACCTCTGAGAGATGGCAGTAAACTTCATCACTGACACCTTTTGTATATTCCTTAATTTCAATTGCTGGCCATGCCCTGTTCTTCCCGTTCACTGTAATCAGGAAAAGGGCACATGAGGCCAAAGAAATCCAAAATAGCCACTCAAAATACAGAATACTAATTATTTAATATTTGTATTTACAGTTCTTTAAAATGTCATATGTGTTCACCGGCTTTATTAGACAGTAGATTTGTTCTGTGCCATTTTTTAAGCAAATCACCAGCAGGAACAGTATCTAAGCTATTCTGCAACATCTCCATGAGCTGACATTCTGCTTAGAAGGAGCACAAGTTTCAGTGCACATCAACCACATCACTGGGACAGCAAAGGAGGTGTGTGCTAGGAACATGAAGAAATAAATGGTGTGATTACCTCAGTCTTTATTGTTCCTCTACCATTGTGATCTTGGTACAATCATTAGCTAACAAATTACAAGCCCTTACATGCACTTTGTTTTGTATTTTACTATCTGGTAACACTCAAACTATATTTTCCATTGCTACAATTCATCTCACAAGGATTATATACTGCCTTTGTCCTTCATTTTTTTTTCCACATTGTTAAAATTTAATGTAATTGGAAACAGCTTATTTGCTCAGCCCTACATACCTCTGAAAGTATAACTGAAAAAATATGAAAACTAAACAAAACTCCCCATGATTTTGTCTACAAATAAGCACAGACTGATCTACAGGGATATATGTGAGAAGTAAGAAGCTTACTCATGAAGTAAGTAGTAAGAAGGTTACTTCTCGGAAGCACGTCTGAACCAACGATTCACAAGCCAAGAGAAGATGGTAAAGAGAAGATGATACAGCTTTTAAAAATGTATAAACTGGTTCAGTTCTGAACACCCAGCTACAGTTTCAGTTACATGTCATTCTATGTATCCAATCACTGAGCAGAAATGGATCCATTTTAAAGAGCTTAGGGAAAAGCATCAAAAATATCTCCACTTTCTGGGGAGTTTCAGTTTGTCAAGAAGAAAAGTGTCAAAACAGAACATGTCTAAACAGCTTTCTTGGGTAAAACAGCAAACCCATTTGTAGCATTAGCAAGGTTTAAACATCAATAATGCTTCTTGGAATGACATACTGAGTTGCAGCAAGCAGTGGCAAGTAACAGTACTTGCTCCCACAGGACTCTCCAGATGTACACTCCACACACCTGTATTTTCTTCCCTATATTATCCTGTGTTCAGACAGGCCTATGGGCTATACCCTGAGAGGGCAGCAACACGAAGGTAACTAACCTGCCACATCAAATTTGACTATTTGCATCTCTCAGCACCACCAGGAGCAACAAGAAAGGTTCCTGGTTAGAGTAACACAGTGAAACTACACCAAGGGAAGACTGCCGGGACTTCAGCAGCTATTCAAGCAAAAACACATGATCTGCCTCAGAAAAGAGAATGTTCCATCAGTGTCAACAAATGGTTCATTTACAGTTCCAAAAGGAGAGTGAACACCCTGGCAGGGCCAACCAGGGAGCGGACTTCCTGCTGCTAGGACTGAAGGAAACACATGCTTCCCGTGTCATATACAGACTTCAGGACAGAAGCATTTCTTAAACCAACAGAAGGGTGCAGATATCTACTGGTTTTAAACATATCCCAGAAAACAGGAATGGCTAAGAACACAAAGTAAATTCAGGGCTTATTGTAAAAGCTTTTGCATAACCTTGTAGTTCCCTTGTACAAATTTGTTGCAGATAGGACATTATTCCAGATCCATCACTTTGTTGTAATCTTCCTCCCTTAACAAATAAAGAATGGATTCCAAATCCTGTTTCTGTGAGAAACAGGACTCCTTTTGACCAACTAGCTGTGGCCAGCTACAATTAGCACTGAAAAAAAATCAAGTTTGTGCCATCAGTAAAGCATGTATTATAAAACCTTATCTGCTCCCACAGACTGAATTCAACAGTAGCTGTATTTGATTCTCATCCAAATCTATAGGATTTCTCTACAAGCATTTAAAATAAATGTAATTATAATTTTAGGATTAGCTAGAAATTTAAAGGAGAGGAAGGAAGGAGAATTCATGTTTAAATGAAGTCAAATGGAAATGTTATATCAAGAAAATAAAGGAGTCTCACATAATAGAGATAGAAAAGGTACATGTGCTTTTCTGTTTTACTCTGGTAATTTGCTGGGAAATTTCTTCATTTCATTCAGGTCAATTATTCTAAAATTTCTGCTGCTCTCACTGGCCGTAAGCAGGGAGCTGGTGGGTCCAGACTGTCAACAGCTCACAGCCAGTTGCTAGAAAATAATTTCCAATTCTTACTTTGAGTCTAGCTGCTACTTAGTTTGATAAAGAAATCCTTCCACTTACCTTTTTCTTGTTTCATCCTCTCCAAGGAGTTAGGTGTATGTGAATCTTTCTGGGTCTTGTATCTTCTTTAATAAAGAGTAAGTCTCTATGAGGAAGAGAAACAACATGAATTAGACAGGGACAAGGACAGGAAGAAATCCAAAGCTACTAGAAATTTGAAATTCAGAATAGAAATCATTCAGTCTGTGTAGCTAAACATCAACAGTGCATATTGTATAATATGAAAGTCAGCTCATCATTAGATCTCTTTTACACAATAAAGCATAAGTTTACTTTTGTATAAACCACAGAGTATTGGATCTTTTGCACACAGATGACCAGAATTGAAAGCTGTCTGGTTCAATTATTTCGATGAGATTTTCTGCAGATATTTCACAACCCATAAGTGTCACTTATCAAAATGCAATCACATCACCTCTTTGCCAACATCAGCATTTGTTCTTATCAGCGCATTCCATTTTCTGTCCTGTTCCAATCCTTTTTTGTCTTCATCATCCCCCCTCTCCCTCTTAGTCCTTATTAAGCCACAGGAGAGCAATCGCAAACACACAAGAAAGCCCATGATATATTGTCACTTGGATAAACGTTTTGCAGAGAGCTTTTCAGCTAAGCAACTGAAGTGGGTAAGTACCACTTTCAAAAGACATTAGGTTCCCAGGGGTCCATCTCAGCCCTTTGCTGGGAGTTAGTCCCCACAGCAGAGCACAGCAGGGTACATGCACATGTAGCCCTGCTCCCCGAGGTGACCACACAGCATATGAGTACCAGCTGAGCATCAGGTGACATGCTAAGCTGCAAAGGAGAGCAGCAGAAGCACTGCAACACAGCTCACTCTGAGGGGGCAGGAATGGCTAGCGAGGAGTGGAATGCAGAGGGGCAACAGCAGGCTCACTAAATGGTAGGGGTTGGAAGGGACCTCTGAGTCCAACCCCCCTGCCAGAGAGCAGGGTCACCCAGGGCAGCCCACACAGGAACGGATCCAGGCAGGGCTGGAAAGTCTCCAGAGCAGGAGACTCCACAGCCTCTCTGGGCAGCCTGGGCCAGGCTCTGGCACTCTCACCGTGAAAAAGTTTCTCCTTATGTTTACATGGAACCTCCTACATCCCAGCCTGCACCCCTTGCCCCTTGTCCTATCATTGGACGTCACTGAGAAGAGCCTGGCTCCATCAAAAAGCAATAGAAATCTTAACTGCTCCCCCTAAATCACCCAAGCCCATCTGTCAAAGTCCCCAGATTGGCCGGTATGTCTCCAAAATACTAGTCCAGTATCTGGAAGCAGGGGAGCCAACAACCATGACACCCAAAGGAAGCTCCTCTTTAGAGCAGTCAGCTCCAACACCATGACTGGTACCAGCACAGAAGACAGCTCTGAGCTAACGCTGGTACCTTTACAGGACAGTGCCCTGAAAAGCCTGAACACCACTGTCCACTGAGACTTCAGTTCCTCCCTGCCCACCTGAAAAACACCACCACTTCCTAAAATCACAGTGTGCTTTAGGAAGAAGAAAGTAGCACGAGTGTAGAGGGAAACGCAACTTTCAGCAGTGAACATTTCATGGTGAAGGGCCCTAATGTGCATTGGGAAGGCAGGGGAAGGGAGAATAGAGGACAGATCTATCAGAATTCTTACCCTCTTCTTCCTTTCTCTCCACCAGCCTTAGTCTGCTCTCACTGCCCTCTCCTCACATACCTTTTGGGACTACTTGAGAAGCGAGTCACGGAGAGCCCAGGTGCCAGCAGGTTGGTACACGGAATGTGAATGGGGAGAAAACTCCCAGTTCTGTAGGACAGGGAGATACCAGGAATTTCAGGAGACAGGCACATCCCAAAATAACTGCTCTGTCTGTATGAACACCTTTGAACTTCTGCAGAGCAGAAAAGCAAAGATATTTCACACAATATGAATCCTCTTAGCTTTCAGTACAGGCAGTTCCTTTACATGCCAGAAGAGTGTGCTGATCTAAACAATCTTTTAAGGATTTTTAGGTTTGTCACAGATACAGTAGGTACAGACAAACTACACCAGTAAGCCACTTTTATTCTGCAATAAAATCTGAGTATTTAATAAGAATTAGAACGCATTCTATAGGTGATTGACTACATAAAAATATTTTCAGTGTTGCTGTAGTGTATCTCTGCTGCAGAGATTGTTCTTAAAAGAGTCAGAAGTAACATTAAACCATGTTCATAACAAAAGTTTTTATAATAGACTCAGTTCCCAAGAGTTTACAAAATAGACATTTGTACAGAAGTTCCACTTCTCAAGTCTGCCTCCTAGCAGTCTCAGAAGAAAATGCAGTTCAACTACTCAATTGCCCAGAAAAAGAAGCAGAAAAGATGAACACCAGCTGGGTATTGGAGATGCTGAAGCTCTGTCAGTATGGGAAAAGCCATTTCACAAAATAGGTGAAGAGCAAGAGGAAACTCAGGGCAGCTGCTCTGCATTTTCAGTCTAGTTTATCTCACTCAGATATGCTTAAATACTTAGGGGTAATTCTTTTTCCTCCACAATACTAGCCAGTTTTATCCAATGGAGACAGATTGTCTTCAGAGCACCCAAGAAACAAACTTAGCTGAAAATAAAAAAATCCTCTGTTCTTCTGCTGCAGTTATAACATGTTAGATCTGACCTGGTACCTCAACAGAGACATAGAGAAGTGTTAACACTTTACTTTCTTGAAAATCTGTTAATCAAATGTCTAGTTTTCCTTAGCACAAAGCTAGCATTGTAGAAAAGATAAACTAGATAACAGAATCAAATCTTCTGAAGTACTCAAACATGAAATCCTGATTCATTGGTGCCCCAGCAAAGTATCTAAACAAATACACACTGCTTTCCATCAATTCCTAAATACAACTAAAAGAAGCAACTCCACATCTAAATTCCTAAAAGCCCCTTTGAAATACTGAAAACAATAATATGAACCCGTCTGCAGCAATTTTTACATGAAGTGAAAACATTGGCAGATTTTTGCTTTAGAATGTTATTCAATTTTAGAATCGCTTCGTTTTGAAGTACAGCAGATGCTGTGATCTTAATAGAGCATCACTGTGCCTATTTGACCTTCTCTATAGTCTCTATGCTTATAATCTCTCTAAAAGGAGAGATTTACACAACTATTAAAATGTTGTGGGTTTAGTCTGGTGGATAAAAAAAATTATTTGTTAAGACAACATGACCAGAATGGTCTTGAAATGTGTTTAAAGAATGTATTTCCCCTATACATCCATCCCTGGGCATGCACACGTGTTTTACAAAAGCCCAGCCATCTACTGAGCTTGCCGTAACTGCAGATACCTCTCAGAGAACCATCTATAACAACAGCTATATACCTGATAACCAAACCACTATCACCAGGAACATACTCTTACAACTTTCTTTGATAGAAAACATGATCAATGTGAAAGATTAGAAACAGACTTAATCTTTCCTTCTCCTTCTGCTATCTGTTCACATAATAACAGGTTATCTAGGAAGCACTGTTTGTTTCTCTTTCCTGGACATAGCTCAGCAGATAAGCAAAGCTACAAGAGCTCTAAAATGCTACAAGAGGATAACTACTAAAACACAAGTTCTGTCTCCTGATGCACAAATACTTTGTTTTGTTGTGTTGGCTTTTTTTTTTTCTTTTAAGAGCTTAAGTCTAGAGCTTATCAAATTGTAGCTTTGAGTAGATCCCATATCTCTGACGTGTCAAAGCATGTGCTGTTATTCAAGGATGCTACAAAAACTCAAGGTAGAGTTTAAATCCTAAACAAACAAACAAAAAAACCTCATCCTTTCCCATAGAAGTTCCCAGTCACAGATTTGTATAAAAAGGTTTAAAGAGGAGCCATCACTAGGTTCTCCTATCTTTACTTTTGCTAACCTTCTCTGAGTGGTAGGAGGATGTAAGGTGAATTTAGCAGCAGCAAAGACACTAGAAATACCCAATAGTACACAGAATAGGATGCCACAAAAAGGCAGAAATCTCAGAAATTATATTGACGTGTGGAAAACAAACTCTCCAACCCGTGAAAGGTTATAAAGCAGGTATGTTTATTACGGTGCCGGGTGCAAGGGGGATCGTTCCTCCTCACTTGCACACCGAAGTGTCCATCGAGCAGGTATTTATGACATGGAATCATGCATATTTAACAGAGTTAGCTACATATTCATGATATGGGGTTGGATTATTATAATCAGCTCCGGGAACTCATTATCATAGGCCTCCTCCCATTGGCGCTTGCGCACTGCCTTCTGGTGGTCGTGGGCTGGGGTCTTTGGGAGGAAGGCTCTCAGTCTTCCTCGCAGTGTACTTTTCACCTTTTGTCTCAGGATGCAGAGTTGCGATGAGTCACAGATCACAGGACTGGTGGGAGGCTCTTCTTTATTCCTCCCTGTCTTGGAGTTAGCTTCCCTTATCTACAAGCCATGCAAGATGGGCTAAGGCCCATCAAGCTTGTCAAGTCTCAAGGCCTCAACTTCCTGTCTCCTGTTTATCTCAGGAGGCCCCGGGATAACAATGGCTGCTCAACTTGCTTCGTTATCTTTCAAGCAGCACACTGTCCCCCTCACTTCAATATTAAAGATGTTTGACACTCAAAAAACTCCAGTCTCTCAATAATCCTGGCCTACCATAGCACAGCCCTGAGACCCAGGGCAAAGGAAACAGCTGTAATTCCCACCCTCCTAGGACTCAGTAGCCTTGCTCACAGACCAAGCAGATCCACTGGAAATATTGCCCTTCTCCACCCTCTTCTTTCCCAGGGCAAACGGGGGAAACAAGCTGGCTTCTCAAGCCAGGTGTCAAGCAGTACCAAGGATACAAGAAACAGAAAGCTGCTCTGTCACGATGCTCTTGTTCTCTGAATAATGAATGAAGACTCTGAGGTTTTCTGATCTGGTACACTTCTATGACTTTCTACTCCCTGCAAGGGTTTTAATTAAAGACAAACCAGTGCTATCTCGCCTTTTGTCTACCTTATCATCAGCCTGCTTTCTTTACAAATTGAAGGCACTGAAGCAGGATTTTGAGGGTTTTTGTTATGCTAATAATTTCATTCTCTTGGATCTTTTACCTTTCTCTACAGATTACTTGTCTGCAATACTTCTGGTCTCATCTTTCCTGAGAGGTGATCCATTAGGTGAGTTATTTTTAACAATACTCCTGTTACCAAATATTTGGGTGTGAAATTTCTTCTAAAGCTCTCCAGTGCTCACAATCCCTGCCAGAAGAGAAACAAGTTGGCACATCTAGATCTGGAATGATGTTCTAAAGGATGCTGTCAACTTCAAATTCATACTGAGACACATCCAGGAAGTATGAGATTCTCTCTTCTTAATGCACACAAAAAGCAGAGGTGGAAGACTGAAAAAGAATGACCACAGAAGAAATCAGAGGAAGAGTACCAGCGGGGAGACAGCCTAGAACAGGTGAGAAGAATAAGAAAATGGAATATAATGCAGCAGGAAAACACTGAAGGCAATTAAAAAACAAATAAACGACCAAAAAAAAATCCAACCAACTACAAGAAAAACATAGGGTGAAATTACAACGTGGAAGCACAAGACAGTGCTAAAAAAGTATTTCCTCACATTGCTGCTTGGTTTTAAGTAGTGACTTTTTGGTTAACTGATACTCTGTAAGCAGGACTGAGTTAGTGGCATCCCTCGCAAGTCATACACCCTACAGAGGGAAATGACCCCACTGGATTCTGTTACCTTCCCCACATTTTATCAGATCTCAGGTACTGTTTTAGTTTTCTGTTATCTATAAAATACCTCATGGAACTGATCAAAATACAAAGAAAGGGTATTTTAATCAAAATGAATGGAGGAAGGATATGCGTTTGTGTCCTGTGGTCTAGGACTAGATCTATGTACTTGGACATACCTGAGGAATAAAGCTCTATACATTAATCTACAAGAGTAAAGCTTGTCCTATGGAGAGTGTCAATAGGACATCCTATTGATGCGTACTGTTCCCACAGTGTTGAAAAGCTAAGGGATTCCCCCCCACCCACCCCAGTTTGTCCCAGAGAATATTACTGTGCATATTAGATCAAAGCTATTTCAATCTCAGTTTCTCCCACTTCAGGTTCTTGGAAGAAAACACAAACTTACAGCATTCAAAGTCCTAAAGTAATTCAGTTTCAACATGAAAACCAGAAGTGAACTATCTACATGATTCAAATTAACTTTTCAAATAGCTGCAATTAATTTTAAAGAACATCGTTTTGTTCACACATGTACAATCTGGAATGAGCACCTTTTAGAAGTCCTGGGATACGGGTGCAGTTGCAGCATCAAGCAGCGAGGAGTGCGGGGGTTGATGCGCTGCTCTCCCTTATGGCTCCAGGACCACGTGTCCACACTGGGTCCTTACCCTCAAGGGAGCTGAGGCCCCTTGGCAATGCTGGGTCCCACGGTGCCCGCGCAGAGCACTCTGGCTGCTGGAGCACCTCCCCTGACCCCACGGGCAGAGCAGCCCGAGTGGCACCCCGGTAGGTGACTTCAGCCTCGGCTGCAGCAGCACACCAGCAACCACAGCAAGTCTTCTATGGGTGAATTTCCACCCAAAAGAACCCCTCTAGCTCACATGACCCACCCCAGTGACCTGCAGCTCTTTCCCCAGCTCTCATCATGGACAACACCAAAGACAGAAGCTGTGCTATTTTGACAGCATCTTCAGAACAACTTCCAGTCGGATTTCTGCGAAGAGAGGTGGCACCTGTCAATCTGAGGGACAAGGCATTCAAAATGTTAAGCATCCCTTCTGACATCAAACCCTTCTATGAGGTTTAACAAATAACTGCTTCAGCTTTCTCCTAAAGAAGTGAGGAATTATCCCATGAGAATGAAAATGGGCCAGAAGGAAGCACACGCCAGAGTGATTACATTACTTAAAAGAACTTGAGAAGAATAGCATCTCTCTTCTGAGTATTGTAACACTTAGAACACTCAGAAGCCTCTCCAACTTGCAGAAGGATGCAGGGGAATCACTGCTTGTGTATTTTCTTGTAGAAGCAAAAACATATATACAGCAACTGTGGAGTTAAACCAAGATAAACTGGAGTGTTACATTTGAAGTTGTAACAAATTAGGACCCAAAGACACACAAACCAGTGAGAGTGAGAAGCTTCCGAGGGTCACGCGAGCCTCAAAGCCAAGTGAGGCACTGTCAGATCTAAGCTGTGCTGTCACATATTCTGAAGATTTCCTCGGAAAAGTATTTGGGTGGTCTGCTGAGTCTCTACTTTCCAGTGCATATGACAAGATACTAAATGCATATCCAACTTAGATCCCTTCTTTCTTGTCCCTCCGGGACTATTAAGGATGTGCCAGTGGCTACAAAATGTTGTTTAAAAGACTTAATTCCTGGTCAAATATTAGCTTTATTCATTTTCTGCCTGTGATCCTATGCAAAAGTCGGTTCTGGAAAAGTCTTTTGGGAGACATAGTGAAGACCACGCAAGCAATAACAAAGTTGATAAAATGATTTATGAAAAAAGTAAGAAGAGGACATTCCCAAATGCCAGTAGAAGAAGCATTTCAACTAACATTTGAAGCATAATAAATACACTGTATTTTAAAGCAGACAATTAGATATCTGCCATACCTAAGCATGCACTAGAGTGGGAAGAGGGGAGAATTAGGATGGGTAGAAAGCAAGCAATTCAGTGCCCATTCAGCCAGTTTCCTTAAGAGGCAAATTTCTCAGAAAGAAAATAGGAGTCTACCTAGCTAATAGTCTACATAGGACTAATAGTCTAAATAGGAGTCTACAACTCTGTGGCGGGATTCAAGCTTCACAAGAAACAGCCTCAAAATTCATTGACAAAGACTATCATGCCTTATTAAATAACGAACCGTGCGCTCGCCATCATTCATCAAGAGAGCAGACAGTATTTATCTACAAATACTGTGCACCCACAGCAATCAAGAGCCACGGGTTGTTATTTTTATTTTCAGAATTCCCCTTATCAATAAACCATTTTTTCTCCAGGAAGCAAACAGAATAATGACAGCATCATAGGAATGTCAACCTTGGGAAGCCTGGGTCTTGCAGTCTCAGGTGGCACGCTTCGGCATGCTCGCACCAAGTTCAGCACTCCTATAAAGGAGCCAGCCCGGGATGTTATGAGGGCACATTACCTCCAGATAAAAGAACTGGCCTTTAAAAAGTGTTGGCTGCTTTCAAATACAAAATGAGGATTTGGGGGTTAAAGAGTTACGACAGAAATTGATGGGTGGTTACCATCTTCAAAACTTCTTATGCTCAGGAGTTAATTATTTGCAGCCTCAGCATTAATTCCTGCCACAACTAATGAAAGGCTTCACATGAATAGCACTGGCAATATGTAGGAGCAGTTACCTGATTTCTGCAGTGTTACATGAGCAGAACCCTTCCCGCCTTTCTGCATGTGCTGAATGGTGACTTTTACCCAACAAACTCTTGCTGGGTACCTTTAGTTTTGCGTGTTTAAGAATTACTAAAATTCACTGAACTTTACAAAATCAGTAGTGGTGTTGCACCATTATTTGCCCATCGTTGTACCCGCTGTCAGCCATTCTGATCCTGCACACACTAAAACATTCAAATAAATCACAAGTGTATAGATAAGCTTAAAGCAATTAAAGGGATTTGGTCTGACCCTCAATACTTTGGGAGTAAAACAAGTCAACTCACCTAGGAGAACCACAGGAATCAGCTGACAATGTAGAACGGGGATGAGTACTTTGCTGAACTGTTCACATTCTGAGGTTTCTCAGTAACAAAGCTGATCCAGGGTTTGCTTAAACCAGCAAAGAGAATGTCTTCTTCCTTAGCAGCATTTTGGATCCAGCTTGATACTCTGTGAGAAAAGAACAAACCCATTCCTTACTTCAAAAAAGAAACCACCACTTCTAAGCAGAACAAAACAGAGCAGTCCTCTGCATTTATCAATGAGAATTAACTTGACAGAAAGACAGCAGTGTCTGAAGCAAGTAGAGAGATCTTAGGAATGTTTCCAAGTATCTGCAGGGTGGGTGTCAAGGAGAAGGGCCCAGTCTCCTTTCAGTGGTGCCCTGTGACAGGATGAGAGGTAATGGTTGCAAGGTGAAACACAGGAAGTTCCACCTCAACCTGAAGAAAAACTTCTTCCCTGTGAGAGTGAGAGAGCCTGGCCCAGGCTGCCCAGAGAGGTTGTGGAGTCTCCTTCTCTGGAGACTTCCCAGCTCCACCTGGGTCTGTTCCTGTGTGGGCTGCCCTGGGTGACCCTGCTCTGGCAGGGGGGTTGGACTCGATCATCTCCAGAGGTCCCTTCCAACCCCTACCATTCTATGATAAGTAGGTTAAATTACAGCTTCATATTTTTGCTTATGAAGGACTTTTGGCCATATATTTCAAGCACTGCTGTAAACTTAGTACCTGAGAGACACACACATCACAGTCTCAGAAACACTGTGACAGAATTAGAAGGAAAAACCCCAACTTGGGTGCATTTACTGTATTTCAGCATGCAAATCATATTGCTTTCTCTAATTGCCTCTTTGTATGAGCAGTTTTCACCCCGTTTTGAAAACATAACCTACTTTTGTTTGCAGGCTTCACCAAATATGCAGTTAGCATCTTTATAGCCCCAGTGCAAAGTGTTCCTTCTCTGTTGACAGAAATTAATACAATAAACATTTAACTGTTACTTTTTCTTTTCTTCCTACATTATTCATACATCATAACTGAAACCTTCCCAAACCTGGCATGCTATTAGATTCAGACACAATAAATAATGACCTAAAATGTTTTTGAGACATAATCCCCTGAAGGGAAGCGTTCCACATACAGCCCCACAGTCCAAATTTCAGAGTTAATTATTTTTGTCATTTGTGACAGGCATTATGAATCCAAGTTAATTATATTAGGAATGTCTGTAAACAGAGTAACAGCTCAAAGGAAATGCATCTTTTTGATAAAATTTGCCATGCATTTTTGATGCTGAAATACAGGGTGTGGGTGGGGAACTAAGCTAAATCTACTCAGAGAATTAATTATATAAGATTGCCTCTGCTGTTTAGTGTGTTTAAAAGACTGGCTTGGAACAGGCTGTCATGAGAAAAGTGACCTCTCTGACTGACAACAGTAGTACCAGCAGTACTGGTGTCTTAATAAGCACATGGCCCCGTCCTAGAGGAACTCAGGAACAACACTGACACTATTTATCAGCTTCATAGCTGGCAAAACAGCACAGTTTCTTCTTAAGAAAGAATGCAAGGCTCCTGAACTCCTTCTGCTAAAACACGAGCACAGTACTGTGAGGTACAGAAAATGCAGATTTTATTCATACCGGTTTATTTAGAAGCCCTTCCATATTAAAAGGGCTAAAACTGTTTAAAGAAACACAACAATTTCATAGAATCATAGAATGTCAAAGGCTGGAAGGGACCTCAAGAGATCATCTAGTCCAACCCCCCTGCCAGAGCAGGATCACCTAGACCAGGTCACACAGGAACGCGTCCAGGCGGGTTCTGAATATCTCCAGAGAGGGAGACTCCACAACCCCCCCGGGCAGCCTGTTCCAGTGTTCCATCACCCTCACTGTGAAAAAATTTTTCCTTATGTTTACATGAAACTTCCTGTGCCTCAGCTTCAACCCATTACCCTTTGTCCTATCATTGGGCATCACCGAGAAGAGCCTGGCTCCATCTTCCCGGCACTCACCCTTCATATATTTATAAACATTGATTAAATCACCCCTTAGTCTTCTTTTCTCTAAGCTAAAAAGCCCCAGCTCCCTCAGTCTATCCTCATAAGAGAGATGTTCCACTCCCTTAATCATCTTTGTAGCCCTGTGCTGGACCCTCTCCAGCAGTTCCATGTCCTTCTTGAACTGGGGGGCCCAGAACTGGACACAGCATTCCAGATGTGGCCTCACCAGGCAGAGTAGAGAGGCAGGAGAACCTCTCTCAACCTACACCCCTTCTAATACACCCCAGGATGGCATTGGCCCTCTTGGCCACAAGAGCACACTGCTGGCTCATGGTCAGCCTCCCATCAACCAGGACCCCCAGGTCCTTTTCCCCTTCACTGACTTCCAACAGCTCAGTCCCCAACCTATACTGATACCTGGGGTTGTTCTTTCCCAGGTGCAGGACTCTGCACTTGCCCTTATTGAATTTCATCAAATTTCTTCCTGTCCAACCCTCCAGCCTGTCCAGGTCTCGCTGAATGGCAGCACAATTTCAGAACTGGCTCTGTGCCATTAGCACGTAGTATTTTTTCTTGGACAAACATTTCAAGATTTGACTCCTTAGAGCAAGCAGAGTTTATTTTTTTCTTTTTTTAAACTGAGTAACTTATGTGCAGTTACTTGAAGGTATCAATCCTCACAGCAAATGTTTATTTCAGTAAGTGTTTTAATTAGGTCCCATTTTTACTTATTTAGCAACTAAGCTCACTGCTCTGGGGAGTTAGCCTAACCCTTTCCAAGCGTCGTGATGGAGCTCTACAGTAAATGATAAACACTCCAGGCCTCAAAACAAAGTTTGTGGAAACTACATCAACATTTAAAAGCATATGAGTCACATGAGACCATGAACCCTGAAATAAAATATTAGATGCCCTGGATGGATGTACAATGCTGAAGCATCAAGGTTCACAGGGTTCTGTGCTTAAGTGACTTACGTGAGAGTGCACCAGCAAACTGCCAGTCACTTGTGCAATACAAAAAAGCCTCAAGGCAAATCAGCTCACTGTAGTTCTTGCTGAATTTATTTTACCGTGCAGTATCTTCCCCTCCTTTCCTCCTTCCTTACGTAGGAAACACACAATATTGAATAATGCTTACTAGCCAAATGGAAAGTACACTAAATTTATTTGGGCTTCATTCAAACAAAATCCACAGGCCATTTCTAAAAATTTCATGAAGAGACCAATAATTAATTTCTTTCACATTTTTTTCAACACTAATGTAAAATAAAAACAGTCAGACCTTTTCAGGTGCTGAATGAGATCTTGGTTTCTGTGACAATGTTACAGTTTCCCCAACACAACTGGAATCCAGGGCCCTGGGTAGAAGTCAGAAGACACAGGGAACTTCAGAACCACATAAAAGCTTTATGGAATTTTGACATGAATCCCAACAGCACTGGCCAGTGGCGTGTGGTCATCATTAAGTCTCTCCTATCTTCTGCAAAAATTATTAGACTCTTCCTATGTGGCAAAAAGTTCTTAGTAGGTTGCTTACTTGTATAGATCAATGTACTATTGATCACAGTCAGTGACTGCTGTGAAAATAACTCTTCCAAGCCACGCAAAACAATTGTATCAGGTTATCCTCGGAAAAGAAACCCTGAATATATTTTCTTAAAGTGCAGAATCTTACCAGTTTCTGTGCTTCAGAACAGGCAATGAGGTTTTGTCTCTTTCGAAAGTTAGAAAATTTTGGTTTGATTTTATTTTAATATTATCGTTGGGGAACCATCTCCTGGATTATGACAGAATATCACTATTAATTTTTTGAAACTTTTAATTTCTATAAGTAAATAAATAAGTAAATAAAAAGCCATCTCTGTAGTGGGTCTGGCTGGGCTGCTTTTCCCCATCCAGCCCTCATGCTGTAGCACTGGGAGCTGGAGGGTGTTGATAACACACCCGTGTTGTGACTGCCGGTGCTCGCACGGCACCAGAGGATGGGGAGCAGGAGGGGGGAGAAGATACAACCAGCCTGAGCTGACCAGTGGGCTATTCCATACCATATGACGTCAGCTCTACTATAAAGGGAGAGGGCAGGAGGAGGATGGGGGGGCATTCTGCTTTGTCCTCCAAGCGGCTGCTGCGTGTTCCTGGAGCCCTGCTTCCTAGACTCGGCCCGACATCGCCTGTGGACGGGAAGTAGAAAATAACATCTTGTCTATCATAACCCACACCCCTGTGCTTTGCATCTTATTCTCTCCCTGCGTGCCGTGCTGAAGGGGGTCGGGGGGAGTGATAGAAGGGCTTGGTGGGCACCTGGTGCCGTGCCAGGGTCAACCCACCACAGTTCCTTTTTGGCGCCCAACGTGGGGCACGAGCAGCTGCTTGCTTGCTTGCTTTGCGTGCTTGCTTGCTTGCTTTGCATGCGTGCTTGCTTGCTTTGCTTTAGGTACTAGTAGCAAACTCCTGTGCAGGCCACGGAGTTTGCGTGTACCCGCTTATCTGCTGTTTTTCTAAATGTTTACTGAAACAATGCCTCTTTGCCTGGCTTTTGCATTGATAGCTACAGTGTGCTGGGGAAGCTTCTGTCTCGGGAGGATGAAGGGCCTCAGGAGCACCCTGGCACAAACAGTAACAATGTGTTCCACACTGGCACTGGTGGCTTTGCTGTGTTGGGGGGGGGGCTACCTTGGGGCGAAAATGAATGAATCTCTACCGGAAATTGATGTAGATGATTTATTCGTGCATGCTCCCAAGGTCCTCGTCCACCCTTATGTGAGCTTTGGGATACTGCTAATCAATATCGTTGTCCTAATCCGGGTTGTGTACAGTCTGGTCCCAGCTTGGCCTGAGAGGAAACAAGTTTCAGGTGGGGTGGCACCAAAATGTGCCCTGAGACGGCCTGTCCCTGGGTGGCAAGGGGTCTGGCAGGATTTGGGCAGGTTCCTAGGACGGTTGTCACCTCCAGTAGCCTGGGACTTTACTCCTGAACAGGCAAGCGACCCTGGCAAGCTGACACAGCAAGGGTCAGACAGTGAATATTCAGACCAGGAGCAGGAATAGAGAGGCCCTGCCTCTAGCCAGGTGGAGGAAAGGGACAATCGTATTTACTGGACTGTGTGGATCCGATGGCCTGGCACGTCAGACCCACAGAGATACAAGGCCTTAGTCGATACAGGAGCGCAGTGCACAGTGATGCCATCTGAATACAGAGGAGCTGAGCCCATAAGTATTTCCGGGGTGACAGGGGGATCTCAGCAGTTGACAGTACTGGAGGCTGAAGTGAGCCTGACTGGTAAGGAGTGGTATAAACACCCCATTGTGACTGGCCCAGAGGCCCCGTGCATCCTTGGCATAGACTATCTTAGGAGAGGCTATTTCAAGGATCCAAAAGGATACCGGTGGGCTTTTGGTGTTGCTGCCTTGGAGGCAGAGGGAAGTGAACAGTTGTCCACCTTGCCAGGTCTCTCAGAGAACCCTTCTATAGTGGGTCTGATGAAGGTTGCAGAGCAGCTGGTGCCAATGGCCACGACAACGGTGCATCGGCGGCAATATCGCACCAACAGAGATTCCCTGATCCCCATCCAGGAATTGATTCATCAGCTGGAGAGCCAGGGCGTGATCAGCAAAACTCATTCACCTTTCAACAGCCCCATATGGCCTGTGCAAAAGTCAAATGGAGAATGGCGATTGACAGTGGACTATTGTGGTCTGAATGAAGTTACACCGATGCTGAGTGCTGCTGTGCCAGACATGCTGGAACTTCCGTATGAGCTGGAGTCCAAGGCAGCCAAGTGGTACGCCACGATTGACATCGCTAATGCATTTTTCTCCATTCCCATAGCACCAGAGTGCAGGCCACAGTTTGCCTTCACCTGGAGGGGAGTCCAGTACACCTGGAATCGATTGCCCCAGGGGTGGAAACACAGCCCCACCATCTGTCACAGACTGATTCACACTGCACTGGAGGAAGGTGGGGCTCCGGAGCATCTCCAGTACATTGATGACATCATCGTATGGGGCAACACAGCAGGAGAAGTTTTCGAGAAAGGGAAGAAAATAATTGAAATCCTCCTGAAGGCTGGGTTTGCTGTAAAGCGAAGCAAGGTGAAGGGGCCTGCACAGGAAATCCAGTTCCTTGGAATAAAATGGCAGGATGGGCGTCGACACATCCCGATGGATGTGATCAATAAGATAACAACAATGTCTCCACCAACCAACAAAAAGGAGACACAGGCTTTCCTGGGTGCTGTGGGTTTCTGGAGAATGCATATTCCAGATTACAGCCTCATTGTGAGCCCGCTCTACCATGTGACCCGGAAGAAGAATGACTTTAACTGGGGCCCTGAACAGCAACAGGCCTTTGAACAAATTAAACAGGAGATTGTGCATGCTGTAGCCCTTGGGCCAGTCCGGACAGGACCAAATATCAAAAACATACTCTACAGCGCAGCCGGGAAGAATGGTCCTACCTGGAGCCTCTGGCAGAGGGCACTTGGGGAGACACGAGGCCGACCCCTGGGTTTTTGGAGTCGAGGATACAGGGGATCTGAGGCCAACTATACTCCAACAGAAAAGGAAATACTGGCAGCATATGAAGGAGTTCGAGCTGCCTCAGAAGTGATCGGAACAGAAGCACAGCTCCTCCTGGCACCCCGACTGCCAGTGCTGGGATGGATGTTCAAAGGGAGAGTCCCAGCTACTCACCATGCGACTGATGCCACATGGAGCAAGTGGATTGCATTGATAACACAGCGGGCTCGAATAGGAAACCCCAGTCGCCCAGGGATCCTGGAAGTGATCACGAACTGGCCAGAAGGCAAAGATTTTGGGATGTCACCAGAGGTAGAGGTGAAACGTGCTGAGGAGGCCCCACCATACAACACATTATCAGATGATGAAAAGCAATACGCCCTGTTCACTGATGGGTCTTGTCGCATTGTGGGAAAACATCGACAGTGGAAGGCTGCTGTGTGGAGTCCCCTACGACAAGTCATTGGAGTTGCTGAAGGACACGGTGAATCCAGTCAGTTTGCAGAAGTGAAAGCCATCCAACTAGCCCTAGATATTGCCGAACGAGAAAAGTGGCCAGTGCTCTATCTCTACACTGACTCCTGGATGGTGGCAAACGCCCTGTGGGGGTGGTTGCAGCAGTGGAAACAGAGCAACTGGCAGCGCAGAGGCAAACCCATCTGGGCTGCTGGGCTGTGGCAAGACATTGCTGCTCGGGTAGAGAACCTGGTGGTGAAGGTGCGCCACGTGGATGCCCATGTGCCCAGAAGCCGGGCCACTGAAGAACATCAGAACAACCAGCGGGCAGACCAGGCTGCCAAGGTGGCAGTGGCTCAGGTGGATCTGGATTGGCAGCGGAAGGGCGAATTATTTATAGCGCGATGGGCCCATGACACCTCGGGTCATCAAGGAAGAGATGCAACGTATAGATGGGCTCGAGATCGAGGGGTGGATCTGACCATGGAGGCTATCACAGAGGTCATCCACAAATGTGAAACATGTGCTGCAATCAAACAAGCCAAGAGGTTAAAGCCCCAGTGGTATGGAGAACGTTGGCTAAAATATAAATATGGAGAGGCCTGGCAGGTTGACTACATCACTCTCCCACAAACCCGCCAGGGTAAGCGCCACGTACTTACAATGGTGGAAGCAACCACTGGGTGGCTGGAAACGTACCCGGTGCCCCATGCCACTGCCTGGAACACCATCCTGGGCCTTGAGAAGCAGATTTTGTGGCGGCATGGTACTCCAGAAAGAATTGAATCAGATAATGGAACCCGTTTCCAAAATAGTCTCGTGAATTCCTGGGCCAAGGAGCACGGCATCGAGTGGGTGTATCACATCCCTTATCATGCACAAGCCTCTGGGAAGATTGAAAGGTACAATGGGCTGTTAAAAACCACTTTAAAAGCATTAGGGGGTGGGACCTTTAAACAGTGGGACAAACATCTAGCAAAGGCCACCTGGTTAGTTAACACCAGAGGATCTGTTAGCCGTCCTGGCCCTGCCCAAACAAAACCCCTGCCTGTTGTGGGAGGAGATAAGGTCCCTGTAGTGCACACCGGGAGGTGGTTGGGGAAGGCAGTGTGGATAGCTCGACCCTTGGGAAAAGGCAAACCCATTCGTGGGATTGTCTTTGCTCAAGGACCTGGATATACCTGGTGGGTAATGCGGGAGGATGGTGAGACCCAGTGTGTACCTCAAGGAGATTTGACCTTTGCAGAAAGATAATCTGGAATGTGAGTTGTATGTTGCAGGAAGTGATGCTGTAGAAGGAGATGGAATAACCGAAAGTGAATTTAGTGAAGGACCAAGATCTAGCCAGTGTTGGTGCCCAACAATCAGACGTACTGCTTCTTTCCAGAACATCCACCTTGACAGATGAGAACCAAGTCATCGACTGAAGGAATCTCATGGAATGAGGGACTCTCTGTTAAAGGACTGGGAATAGTAGTTGATGATAATGTATTGGTTGGGTTTAGAGATGGTTTAAGCATGTATTATGTGGGGCCTGAGCATGACGCAAATGGTATGGAATAAGGGGTGGAGATTGTAGTGGGTCTGGCTGGGCTGCTTTTCCCCATCCAGCCCTCATGCTGTAGCACTGGGAGCTGGAGGGTGTTGATAACACACCCGTGTTGTGACTGCCGGTGCTCGCACGGCACCAGAGGATGGGGAGCAGGAGGGGGGAGAAGATACAACCAGCCTGAGCTGACCAGTGGGCTATTCCATACCATATGACGTCAGCTCTACTATAAAGGGAGAGGGCAGGAGGAGGATGGGGGGGCATTCTGCTTTGTCCTCCAAGCGGCTGCTGCGTGTTCCTGGAGCCCTGCTTCCTGGACTCGGCCCGACATCGCCTGTGGACGGGAAGTAGAAAATAACATCTTGTCTATCATAACCCACACCCCTGTGCTTTGCGTCTTATTCTCTCCCTGCGTGCCGTGCTGAAGGGGGTCGGGGGGAGTGATAGAAGGGCTTGGTGGGCACCTGGTGCCGTGCCAGGGTCAACCCACCACAATCTCTAATATATTTCCTTAGACAGTTCATTCCTAAGAGCATCACACACAGAAGATTTTCAAGCCTGCTTTATACTGCTCTGGAACATTTCAAAGATTTCCTAAAACATTTAAAAAAATCTTTTTTGAAGAAAAGTCAGGAGTTTTCCATGGAAAACAAACAAAAAACCCACTCCACATGTAAGGTCTTGTTGAAGGGAATACACAAGGATGTAGTTTCAGCATATACACAGGAACAAGTCAGTCTAGAAGCCACCCTGAAATCCCCCTGGGATGCTTGCACGTTGGCTGTAATTACATGATTTGATGTGTAAAGACCCAAAACATGTTTGGACAGGATTTGGTCTTTTTGCTCCCGAGAGATGGAATGGTACACCAGTACACACAGATACACAAATACAAATCCCCAGGCCCTTCACATGGCTATGAAGAATTATTAAAAAAAACCCCAAAGAACAGTGACACCAAGCACATAATGATACAAGTAAAAGATACTACCAGAGGTTGCCTGACACCTTTTTCCTCACTGGGGATTAAAATCACAGAATGTCTTTCGTTGGAAGAGACCTTCAAGACCATCTAGTCCAACCTTTGACCCACCAACTGCAAGCTCACCACTAACCCATGTCCCTGAGCACCAGGTCAACGGGCCATTTAAATGCCTCCAGGGTTGGTGACTCCACCACTGCCCTGAGCAGCCCATCCCAATGGTTGAGAACTCTGTCACTGAAGAAGGAAAATCAATGCTTATTCATCTGCTTTCTTCTTGTTGCAGAAAATATGAACTTATTCATCTCAGAAATACACTTTTTATGGCAGGCACAGCCACCTAAGGAACTGCAGAGAACTATGCATTCTGTGAATTGTAACGAGTTTTGCACCGTGAACCTGAGAACACCCCGCTGAGTTGTGTCTGTGTGTGTCTGTGATCCATGTAAGTTTACAAATATCCTGAAACTGCGTTTGGAATGGCTGATCAATGGCCCCTAAAGAAAAACCTGGGGAGTTTGTGAAATTTGAACCACAGTGCCAAATTGTCCTAGCACATCACATCCCCATAAGGTGCACAGAATTGCAGCAATAAAGGGAGCTATATGAGCTGTCTGTCCCTCTGGGCCCTTTATGGTACGTAACACAGCACTCTGTCTTGAGCGTTGTAATCCTCCCACCCCCATGACAGCAGATGCAGGGGTAACAGTAGGCCACTCTAAAGGCCACTCAGGATATTTTATAATAGAAACATCAGCGCCTGTATCCACTAAACCAGTAAACTTCTGACCATCTATAGTACAAGTCATACGAGGTTGCCGTGCTGTGATCATCTCAGACCAAAAAACTGCTGGTTCTCCCGTGCTTCCAAAGCCTCCACTTCCCTGATGGCCTAAACCATGGGGTGTGGCATTCTAAAAAGGAACCAGCTGGGCTAAACGTTGGCCCTGTGGAATAAAACAAGGGGGAGCAGGGGTCCATATCATAATTTGAATCTCCCCCTCAAAATCGGAATCAATAACTCCAGGAAGAACAAAAAGTCCCAGTTTTGTCGTTGAAGATCTACCAATTAACAATGCATGAGTGTCAGGGAGTAAAGGACCCCAGACCCCTGTCGGAACAAGGGTAACATCAGTGGAGGTAAGGGTTACTGCTTCTCGGGAGGCCAGGTCCAGGCCGGCACTGCCAGCGATTGCTGGGTCAGGTCACAGACCGTGCATTTTGAATCGCATTTTTTTGATTCTGCAGGACGCAATCTCGCCCCCCGCCGGGAGTTTCCCACTGTAATCGACCCTGAGTGTGGAATTTAGATCGGCACTCGTTAGCCCAGTGCCTCCCTTTTCCACACCGCGGACAATCCCGAGTAGGCAGTTGTTTATTCCCTTTTTCGGGACAATTTTTACGAAAATGACCCAAATCTCCACATCTATAACACCCTTCATTATTGCCGACACCAAAACGTAATTGAGCAGCAAGAGCTGTAGCTAATTCTGCTGTGTGATGACTTCCCGAGCCTACATTCTGGCATGTCCTCACCAGGTCTGCTATGTCACAGGTCATTTTCTTAGGTATAGCCTGTTTTTCTTAGGTATAGCCTTTTCAAAAGGTAACTGTCATAACACAATAGTTCGAGCAGACTCATTATCAATTTGCTGCATCAGGGACGCCTGCAGGCGATCCAAAAAGGATGTAAAAGACTCATTAGGACCCTGAAGAATTTTTACAAAAGACAGAGCAGATTCCCTATCTGTACCTGGAACTCGTGGAAAAGCCCGTAAAGCCACTTGAGTAATTACCCCATACACTTCTCGAGGATAATTAACCTGATCCCGGGGAGCTGCATGCTCACCTCCCCAGCTAACTGTGCATACGCAAGAGGAGACTGCCCCTGCCCTTGATCCCAACCAAACTCAATCGCCTGCAAAGTACACCCTTCGCGGAAATCAGTTAACCATACAGCATACTGAGTACTTGTAAGAATCATCTTCATCAATATTTTCCAGTCCCGAGGAGTTAATACCTGTGACGCACTAATCGCTTCCAAAAGAGTATACACCTGTGGAGTCCCGACCCCCATCCATTACCAACCGCCTGAGCTCCTTAGTAACAGAATAAGACGTATCTTGATACGCAGGGACCTGCCTTTGCCGACACAGCACAGGGCACGCTGTAACAACTTCCACATCCCCGTGTTGCAGTGCTTCTTGCCGGCAAGGATCCCAGCGGCTGTGTGCTGCTGAAACGTTATCACCAGGAGGATATAAATCAGGCTTCTTCTCAGCGTCTCTGAGACCAGGGTCAAATGAATCATCACCACGATCAGCATTCTTATCGAACTCTGACATAGCGGGCAACTTTTTAAACAAATCCCCAGTCTTCTCCTCCGGGTATTCCAAGGGAGGGGCTGACCCACAGTCACGTCTGTCATCATCAGACAACACAGGGGCAGAGGGACGCACCAAAGGAAAAGACAATCCTGGGCTGCCACCAGCAACCTGAATCTGGTCCCCTGCAGCATGGAGGGTAGCAATAACAGCACCCCAAGTCGACAAATGCCCACAAGCCCCCATGTCTCCATATCCTGCTTCATAAAATAATTTCTTCCCCACCTCCTGCCAGGCTTCCAGTTGAAAAGTGCCATCAGAGGGAAAATCTGGGACATATTCTGTCTCCCAGTCCATAAGACTAATTAACTTTACAGTAGAAACCTCATGGTCCTGCCGCCGCATAAGGCATTGCAAGGCATCCAAATTCTGTTTCTGTTCTCGGGATATTTTTCCTCCCATCATTCCCAGCTGCTCACCTGTATAGGTGATGGACGCATCAAATTCCAGATGATGCTGCAGCTGCTTTCTATCGGTTCAGTCGGGTTCCGCCACCGGCGCAGCGTTTTCCCAGTAACGCTGCGTTCTGATGTCCCTGTTCGGGCGCCGTTTGTGGTGGATCATATCACGGACTCCCGGGTTAAGGTGCAAGAGAGACGCTTTGTTAGAACCGTAAGCCACTTATATAGCCAGCTATGTTTACCATCCAAACTTAACCAATGAGAGCGCCCAGCCATGCTCTCATTAACAACACAGGCAAACACAAAAGTTCTCAGCTACTTTACAGCTATCTTCGAAACAACAGTTCAAAGGCAGATGTTCACAGGACATTCCCGGGCTGTGTAGACTAACACTCCCACTGCTGCTGAAGGTTATACTCCCATCCTAACACTCCCTCTCTTCCCCACCAGCCTGGCCCTGGCAAAACACTCCACAAACCAGAAACGTTTTTCCAATGTTCTCTTCACCAAAGATGACCTCTTAATGCCTGGCTGCTGTCTTCTCTCTGCTTTGTTTCTGTTTGCTCTTTCAACGGGTATTTCACACCGAGCTGAGACAGCCCACTGAGCAGGCTTCCTCAGCAAGACTTTCAAGTCCGAAAGATCAAACTTCCAGACGCCGAGTTTAAGCTCTCTCAACAGCCTAAGTTAATTCTGTTGGAAGCACCAACATAAGTGGCATGAAATACATATGTCAACCAGGACATGATGAATTTAGCAGATACACATAAATATACTTGGGTGCTGGCTGTTTGCACTAGTAGCTTCTTTCACAACTGCTGAATTTGTCTCCAGAACATGAAGCCACCACCCATTCATACCAGCTCAAAGCCATATTGTACAATCTTTTGTTTGCTCTACTTGCATTCATAGATGGCAAAGAATTATCTGTGGGATAAAATGTCCAGACAAAGGCCAGTCTAGACCTCCGGGGCTACTGCAGCTCTTTCAGTACTACAGTGTAGTTTGCTTTGCAATATTTGTCTATAAAATTAAATCAGGACTGCTTGATTTACTTGTTTGCAAAACATAAATGGACCGGCTTCATTCTGATTGCATAGGCTTTTCAGTGAGCAATACTCCTCTATGAAATATGGTGAGAACAGTCTGAACCACCAAGACTGAACACAATAATCAGATTTTAGGAAGGTTCTGAATAGAGTGAAGCTAGGTTACAATTTATACTTATTAAAGACAAATAATATTACTTTTATTACAGAGCAAGCAAACCTCTTCACTGAATAACTAAGCATTGATGCAGGTCAAAATATTTGCTTACTTCTAGGACCTATTAGGACCGTTGTCTGAAAATACTAAAAACTCCACGTTCTTGATAGTCCCCCAACGGATACTAATAATTCTGAGTGTCAATGATCATTGTAGATACAGTTGCTCAAAGCTCCATTGTCTCACCATGTCTTAAGGCTACACATAACCCCAGGGCTGTTCTGTGGGAAAGCACCGGAGAGCAAACCATGAAGTGTTTTATCAATCTGGGGTATGAAGTGTTTTATCAGTCTGGGGTATGAAGTGTTTTATCAGTCTGGGGTATGAAGTGTTTTATCAGTCTGGGGTATGAAGTGTTTTATCAGTCTGGGGTGGAGGGATGACGTTTGTGGTTTTGGAGAGTTTTTTTGCATGTAGTCCAATAGCCAGATTAGCCTGAGGCAGTTCCTATGTCTGTAGCATATCACAGTGTTTTGCAATACTTTTCCTTCTGTTGCCTTGCAGCTTCTCACCTTTCTGATTATTGGTTTTTAGTTTCCAGACAAAACAGGGCGGGGGGATGAGCTTAAAAGGAATTTGTTGTTGGGTTTTTTTTTTTTCTCAGTCTGTAATTAGGCTTTAATTGACTCATTGCTCACTACATCACTTGAAAAACCATTTAAAATTTCTTCAGTCTTTGTATCTGTTTAAAAAGTCTTAAAAACTTTTAACTAATTAACAATTATCTTTGCATCTGTGGACCAGTATCAATCCCCTTTGCTACCCCCATACTCCATTGTTATTGATCAGAGGGAACCATTTATACCAACTTTATATAAGGAGTGTGAAAGGGATATTTAAAAAAAATTACTTTCTTGTATCATTATTTCTTTAAATTAGTCTCTTTGCCTCGCCTATCCCACAGCTCCATGTGGCTGATTTTATAGCAATGAACTTGCCCTGTAAGATCAGCTGCTGCCCTCGTGCTACTGGTTTTTCCAGCCTCTAATGGTGTACTCACTGTAGGTTTAGTGCAGTGGAGTTCTTTCCTCCACCTTTGCTTAGGGATTTGCAAATCGTTTATTACAAGAGTTGTTTCAATGTCTATTCTATTTTTGGAACATACAACACGTTAAAGTAAGCCAAAGCTCATTAGGAGAATTAATCAAAGAAGAAGAGAATGAGTTCTTGGGAATGATGAAAAGTGTTTTTCATTTAGCACATAGCTCATGCATCATTAAGGCAGATGCTCAGGTACAGAGTAAAAGGCTTCACTGCAGAGATCACGTTAATGACACTGTCAGGATGGAGCTGGGTGGAAATGTGATAAAGCACAGGGCTTGAGAGAGAAACATCATTCAGATGAACAATTATGGAAGGCCAGACTCAGAGCCTAGCTTTTAAAACAGAACAGCCTAGTATTTTCTCTGTCTGCTTGGCTTGGCATTCTGTCCCAGGGTGGCCAAACTGCCTAGTGCAGAGCCGTGGATTCCCCACACTAGCTCCCTTCAGCACACGTGTTGTTCCTCATGGCAGCTCAGCTTTCTGGACTTGAAGACAGGCTTTCCAGGAAGCAGTACATGGAAATCTACAGGTTTTCTAAATAGATCAGCCTGATCTTATTGCAGACCATTACATTTTATTTCCATGTAAGACAAGTTCAGCCACTAAAAAGCAGCATTATTTACTAAAGAAAACAGCCTTCTCAGCTACATTTCCTTTTGTCACATACAGCTTTTCCTTTAAGTAGACAAAAGCTTTTGGAATAAGTCACTAGTGGGGAAACTATGTCTTTTGGAGAGTAGTGAGGATTTAAAAAAAATCTGTAATTTGCAGTTATAAAAACTACACAATTATTTTTAACAAATGACAAGTAGCTTTTTTTTTTGTGCTATTGTCAATGATGGCATTACAACTTCTCTTCTTAACTAACAAAGTGCTGAGGTACTAAAGATCACACTGCATATATAAAACACAAGCTTTGTCTTTGTGTGCTGTGCTGTGGGATATATATGACATGGTTAATACCAATCCTTGGTGTACCCACTTGGAAAAACTCCCCATACTTTAGATTACAAATCAAGCTCCATCTCTACCTGTGGTACCTGACCAAACTTTATTGAAGCTGGACAGCTTACTTATCCTGTCAAAAGCAACACAGAAGCACGTGAAATGTGAAACTACTCAGGTATTTGTATGTTACTCAGGGGACTTTCCAGCTGTTCCTGAATGCAAGGGAGGTATTTTAATTCTGACTAAATAGCCTAAGTGTCAGAGGTAAGAATCTATCTGGCTTCATTCCTCCTCCCTCTATTGCATTGTGGCCACACAAGTTAAAATATCAGGAACCAGTACCTAATTCAAATGAAATCAATTGAGCAAAAATTAACCCTTTCTGGAAAAGTGAGCCAGGCCCCTCTTGGCTAGTCATGCAGACTAGTTTGGATTCGAAATCAGCGTGGTGAGAAACCTCTGACCAAGCAGCTGGAAGGAGGTTCACAGAAGACGCAGAGGATTTCAGCTGGCTTTCACTTCCCAAACTCACTACATAAACAGTCACACAGCGGTATTGCTAGTGTCACAAAATCATGTATTTGTCTTGTTGGCAGAACTCCCTTTGTGATGCCAACAGTAACACCATACCCGAGTAATGTGCTATTCTAAGCTCAGCTTATCAATAATACCATCATTAAGAATCATAACAAACCTTAAAGTCCTTAGATTCCATCTTTTTCATAACCACTCCAAGCCATTTCAAAGGACTTCTTAAGATTTCATGTTCAGGCTCTTTTTGGCTTTTGTTCCTTGAGGTCCCCTCAGTCTCTCACCAACCACAGGTGAACCAACCAAGTTCACCCATCCAAAGGGCAGGTGTCTCCCATGGGGTCTGCAGCTCTGAAGAGATCATAAAAACAACTGCATTTTGCGTGTGGGACACCTTCCAGTTATACAGTAGGGAAGGGAATAGGAAGCTTGGTCCAGAAGTGGCTCGATGAGATGCTCTCTGGCATGTTCCAAAGCCAACATTAGTTTGCACTATGAATTCACACCTCCTGACTTAATGCACAGCCACGTCTTAAAGAATAAATAAATTATCCCCCTCTTCCCAATCAGCTGTCCCTTCACTTTAGATATTCTGATATAAAACAGTCGGTCCTTTATACTTTACCTATTTGTGTATCCACAAATAACTATTTTTCCAGGTAAGTTAAAATTATATGAGCTACATTGGAAAATAACACCCTGCATTAAAAATGTATAAATTAATCTCTTGCAGGGGCAAGCTGTCAGGACTTTTTTCTTTCCAAAAACTTGTGCTGCACTTTAAACTCCAGTAACTAAAGCTGTGAGTATGAAAAATGCATTAATAGTTACCTAGAGGGACTAGGACTGAAATGTCCAGGCTGGTTTTAATCCATGTATTAATTAAGCTTCAGCACATAGTAACATCTCCTGTTGCAAGGGGGAGGAATCTCATTACTTTCTCAATGCTATTTACATGAGTTTTACCTTACACAAAACTACTGATATTTGCTTTTTCTGTGCTTGAAGCCTACTCAAATTCAGAAAACTATGCAGTTGTGAAATTTACTGTACATTTTTTATCATGATTATTAGCCTAAAGAGAAATCAATGCAGTGCTCGGGGCTATGCTGACAGCATTAGCAACCCGCACTTGTCATAACTAACTCTGCAAGATTCCATAGGAGAGCATCTCTATTGAACAATTATTTCTTCTCATTTTGGACCAGGTACGTAGGCTACAGATTACATCATTATTTTAAAAATCAAAAGACTACTTTCGTTTAAGTTAAATTGAAAAAAAACCCAACCAAACCAAAAGTGTAATTTCCTTAAACTTGGAAGGCTTATGGAATTCAGACACAAATGAGACCATCGAAACTCAGACCCACAGGAGAGAGTGTTCTTAGGAAAAGAGTCACGTTGATCACAAGGAAACAAACACCTAGTAAAAGTTTTCATTTCAAGATCACAGGGTAAAGCTAGTAGGACAAGGAGCTTAATGCTAATGTACATTTCCCTCCCTCCCATCCTCTGCATGGTTAACAGACTGATGCCACTGTTGCTGTAAATGGTGCAAGAATAGATTAGGGACATTTTAAAGAGATAACAAAAAGATAGCAAAGGTCTTCCCTGGAATATCATTAGCTGTTATTTCTACAGGCATTTCCATCAGACTTGGTATCTCTGAAGATTGCCGTTTCTCATCGCAGTCAGACATGTTGCAAATAGCATCATTATTGGCACAGCAGAACTTAGACTGAGAAAATAAATTTAATTCACAGATGTTACTCAGAATTCATGACCAAGCTGTCCCAAATCCCAGTCACAGACTGGGAATAAAGATCTCAGTAGTACTGGTACTCTTGTACCACCTCTGCATCATTCATAAGAAAACCAGCAGAATGTCTTTGATTTTGCCATTTTGTAAACCATTTTACCTTGTCAAAAAGAGGCAGTGTTCCAAATTATCATCATTGGGTAGAAGTATTCATGAAGAATAATGGATGAGTTTCTGAAATGCCCCTGCTAGGCTAGCAGTAGATTTAACATAAATCTCAGTAGAATCTGTTTTCGACTCAAACACCATACATATTTCAGTGTAATCAGCAATTCTAAAGCAACATCCAAGCCCTCTGTTCCTCATGATAAATTGCACTGCTTCTGTCTACTGTTTAGCTGACCAAACCCTTGCCAAAAGAGGTCTTCAATTAGTTGCAGTGCTGGATAAGCATGTTAATAATTGGTCAGCTCAAGGCTTGTCCAAATTTTCCTGTCAAGAAGAAATTTTTCCTGGAATGTCACAGAAAACTGTCTTAAAATAGAACATCAAATTAATTCAATGGAAAATTCTACGTTAAACTATGAGGCTGCAAAATTAACTCCCACTCCTTTCATATAAACAAGAGGATTTTATGTAACCTCTTCTTTAATGAAACATACTAAAGAAACTTCATTAATTGCTCCAATTTTAACTTCTTTCATTTACTTTAAGTCTAATTTCTTTAATTACTTTTTTTACTGAAACAAATTAATGAGTCTTCCGTCTACTCAGTATCACAGTGTGGGTTCATAAAGAAACAGGACAGAATGCTGACAGATAAATTAAAATAGCTGAGCCTCCAGAAAACAGTATCCATGTCCCATAGACATATCTGATCCTAATAGTATTAAGTACAGAGAGCTTTACCAAGCTCATTTTTTGTCTGAATAGTGTCTGATAGCATGGTCCTCATACAAAGAACAGTTATACTAAGGGAAAAAAAAAACCGCTAAAAACTTGAATCCAGATAAATATATAAAAAAAACATTAAAATCCACAATCCAGAAAAAGTCTCTGAATCTGCTGACTCAAAGAACACTGGGAATTTACAATGCCTGTGGCCCAGAAGATAAAATACCTCTCCTGAAGACATTTAATCATATTTTCAGATATGCAGGGGAATTTTCATAATATAATAAAGGATATCCTTTTTTTTTTTTTAAATTCAGAAGATACTGCATTCCAAAACTCTATGGCCCAAGGCAAAGTTACAAAACTAGAGTGACTGTGATTTGATGAAGACTGGTATATAGCACTATATCGTTTAGCACACTAAAGCTATTAAAAGTCATTTCAAGACTTTATATTGACTACAGAGAAAACACAAGTTCTCCCTCTTTCATGTTTTAACTTTGGCACTTGAGAAAATACCTCTGATTGAAATAATACACAGCATCTTCAGCTCCTACTGAAGCAGAAGCTACAAATGACTCTGAACCTTGCATGACTTCCACCAGAAGTTTAAAATATGCTTACTGGTGTCTGCATTTTGTACAGTGTATACAAATCCACCCTCCAAGCAAGAGCCATAGTATGTGCAGTGGTTGATGAAACGGGGATTTTGCACATTAATTATATGAAGATGTCCTTTCTTACCTCCAGTGATAAACAGATAGCATTAGCACATCACACAAAGCATGTTTATATAGCATGCAACAACAAAGGCCAACACATTTCTGTACTCTCAGTCCTTGGCACTAACATCAACTACTGTTCTGCTGAGTAAAAAGACATACACGTGTCATTTCACGTGACAAAAGAGACCACCTTGCAAACAAACCAAATTTCTCCTCAGAAAAATGACCGTCTTCTCTCCGAGACTACGACAGCTATAGGCAAGGTCACTTCTCACAGCAAGACACACACTTGCCAGTCTGACACCTCTGCTCTTCATTCATTCATTCATTCATTCATTCATTCATTCATTCATTCATTCCAGCTGTTCTCTGCACCAGCAACACCAGTGTCAAGCACTCTGTGGTGGGAAGAGCAGGGTGTGACACCTTGGGGTCTGAGAGTCAGAAGGCTGACACCAAGACAGAGGGTGTAAGATGAAGACACATCAGAAAAAGAAGGTGGATTTTTAGTCAGCTGTAAGGTGGAACATCCACAATCGTTTCTTCCCAAAGGAACTGGGCTTTCTGTTAGTCCAGAAACCCACTGTGCTTGCTATGTAAGTTCTACCAACCCTGAAGGCAGCTGTTGCTCCATCTCAGTGAGAGGTGCTAAAAACACCCAAAAAAACCACCCCCAAAAACCAAAACACCAAACCCCAAGCAAGGCAAGGCAATCCATTCATTGCAAAGCTTCCAGGAGATGTCCCTGCGAAGCCATGGCACACTCACAGAATCCTGCTGGTTTGAAGGTTTGGAAAGCAGATAGAAACTGAAAAAGTTGATTTGTGGAAGCTTTGAGAAAACACACCAAGTCACAATTGCACTGACACTCACCTAGCAAAACCAACAACAACAGTTCTGGATAGAAACCACAAAAATCAGACTGAAGTAAAACGCAGGAGCTTAACAGGAAGCGCAGCTCAATCAGGTGCCAAACTGTGTGCGCTTTTAATTCTGCCTCCCATCCCCCCATGTGTTTTTGTGAGGTGTTACTCATCCACTGATTGCATTCTTGGGTTAAATTGACCTAATTTTATTGATGCTGAATTCAGCCTGCTAACCTTTACTATTTATTTTTAATAGGTTTGATGCAATACATTTTTATTGCTGATGTAAGTATTGATCAAAGCCTCTGCCTCTGTTTGTTTTCAGTGCCTCATGCAATTAGGAAATCTAATAAGAGTATGAAGTACAAATAACACTTTAAATTTGGGTGCAAACGACCTTTATAAATTGAATATACTTTGAAATATGCCCTTGAGGTAAAAGACAGCAAATGAAGAGGAAGCCAGTAGATATCTCAAGGCATAAAAAAGGAATGTTGTACAAAGTGTTGCAAGGGCTGGACAGACTAGAAAGGAGTGCCATGAGTCAAGTCTAACCTGCCGTGCCTAATGCAGGAAGGGAAGTTTCTACAATTCATGGAAAGGGATATTACTTGCTCCTTACATTGCAAACAGCAATTTCCATTGTTTTCTAAGCAACGCGGCAATTGAAAAACCTGCAGTCCTACCCAAAGCTGTGAGGTTTGGCTGGGTAGTCACAAAGCGGCCTGAAGTAGTCAAGGGGTTACGTGAGCACAGAAAACACAGCTCCAGAAAGGCAAGAGCTGGACTTGGGGCTTTCAAAGAGGCCGAGAAGATGGGCCATAGCTCACCAGGAGCCAAGGTCCTGTCGGGAGCAGCTGCCAGCGCTTGTTGGCTCAGCCAGCAATATAAAGAGGAGGAATTGTCTGATGAGATTTTTTTTCTATATCTTCTGCAAACTAAAGATCAGATTTGTCACAGACACAATCTCAGCTGCTAGCTAAACTCCCAAGGGGCATTATAACAAGGGTTAATGATGTTTAGCTTTTATGGCATGGCTGATTAGACTAACAACAAAAGCAAAGAAGAGAACTTGTGAGAATGGACGCAGAATAAGTTTGCAAAGAAACCATTTTTATTCCTGAACAGTAGTGTTATAAAGTCAGAGGAATCAGGTTTGGAAAGCAGCATCAGTGCCATTTCCCTCCTCTCACCTGGGGCAGGATGCATTGCTCATCCACTGTACTATGCTTTCTAGCCCTGCCTCATTTTAAACACGGCTTCAAAGATAGGAAGCATCCCACACTTCCCTTGGGAAACTGCTCCAAAATAGTACAGAGGTTTATTTCTGACACTTAATATAATCTCTCCTCCTCAGCTTCATCCCATTACACTCACACTGTCACCTTCTAACAGTTTGAAAATAAGCAGACATGGATTTCCTGAAATCTTGTTTAAGTTTTGGACACTGTCATCCATATACTGAGAAAAACACATTACAGCATCCCAAGCTAATCCTGATTTATTTCCAACATGCCACCCCCAAAGCCAGACAGCAGAAGTTATGGCCACTTTCATCTCTCAAGGAGCTTCAGTGCAAAAAGAAAAAAAAAACAAAAAAAAAAAAAACAAAAAAACAAAAAAAAAAAAAAACAACCCAAAAAAAAGAAAGAGCTTTCTTCTATAGCCACAGATGGGAAAGGCTATAGAAATATGATCACAGTCAAGACATTTTTCCATAGCCCTTCATCAATCCCAAGCAAAATCACCTACTAGAGACCTCTGCTGATCTACAACAGTGGAGGAAAAGTTAAGTGTCTTCTTTCTCACGCCAAAATGAAGTGTCTTGCTGTATGAGTAAAGTTGTTTTCCAAAGGAAATCTGATCTATCATGTATTCCATAACACAGTTTCCTTTGAAAATGAAGCAAAGGTGGAAGGGGGTATGAGGAGATCTGCTGCACACCAAGAGCTGGGGTTTCCAGCTTCCTGACTATAGAGCATATTTTACTTCATGTTATTTAACAGAAATTCTGCTTTTTCCATCTGATGGATAAGAAAACGGTACTGCTCTCTCTGGACTGCAGGTACAAGTGAAATCAGGAGATAAGTTACCTTTGATGTGGGGGATTGATAAGAATTTATTCCACCGTATAACTTACCCAAAATGCCATTTAAAGCAGCACATGGGCTCTAGGATACCTTTCTCCTCTCTGGAAACACTTAAGGAAAACAGAAATGAAAAGCCCTTTCATATGTAACTCTCCCATAAGCTCCTGATGTGCCACAGGGATAACCTACATGCTTCTGCTCGATTTGTTTGATAACTGCATAACTTAAAGGGGACTTGAAGGCACTTCAGTTGCACAAAAAGCTGCAGCAATAGGCAGCATTTATTTAAAAAAAAAAGTTAAAAAAAAAATCTACAAAACCAACAGATATATTAACAACAGTTAGTAAGGGCTAAACAACCTGAATATAACCTAGTCCAGAGTAAAAAAAAAAAAAAAAAAGTCATTGTATTGTTGCCCATGGAATAAGTAGGAAGGAGACACTGAGTTGAGGTAATGGTCGCAAGGTGAAACACAGAAGTTCCACTTCAACATGAGGAAAAACTTCTTCCCTGTGAGAGTGAGAGAGCCTGGCCCAGGCTGCCCAGAGAGGCTGTGGAGTCTCCTGCTCTGGAGACTTTCCAGCCCCACCTGGGTCTGTTCCTGTGTGGGCTGCCCTGGGTGACCCTGCTCTGGCAGGGGGGTTGGACTCAATCATCTCCAGAGGTCCCTTCCAACCCCCACCAGCCTAGGATTCCTCCTCCTCTGGGGAAGTAACCAGTCTACCACACTGCTTCAGCACTTGTGTGCTGTCTGACCTGCTGCTGGGACTAGAGTGTGAAGTACACGGTGAGCTGTCAGCAAGGCTCTGCCCATTCTCTGCCCTCCCATTCCTTTCCTGACTACCTGAGGAGGCAGAGATGGCAGGACAGGAAAATCTGATGGAAGTGCATTCATTCCAAAACAAAAATAACCTATTATTTCTAAGTAGTGCACATGTGATGAGCAATTTCCTGTCTGCCTCAACAGGTTTTTGTAGCTCTGCAATTAGATAGTTTTGGGTAGTTGTACATAAAGATATGAATGGAAATCTGTCATGTGGAAATGGGAGCTTTGAGCTGTAAACCCATAAAGGTCCCAAGGGTACATATTCAAGCAAAAATGCAGCAGCTAGTAGCTGACATAATGAAATTTTCCTGAGACAGGATAGTAATTCCATAAAATAAAGAGGAAAGTAACAAAGCAACACACCAGGAATCCTTTGCACTGGGCAGAAAAGTATCAGACAGAACTTGCATAAAGGGTGTAGGGTCTGATCTCACTTTCCCTAATGGAATTTATTTCCAATTATTACCTCTTTACTGCAATGAAACTACCATGATGAAATCCATAAAAAGGTTTTCTCTGCCTGGTGCATGGCCTTTTGAATGTTGTCAGTGCTGCTGCTGAGATCAGGACAAGCTGAACACAAATGACCGTAAATGTTCAGAATCATTATGGAGTCAGAGGAAGAACTGGTACCAGATTTGTGGTGAATTAATGGCCCACTAAGCTTTTAAATTAATTTTACTGGGAAGACAGAATTTTACTTTAAAAAAAAAATTAAAAATCAAAGGAAGTTAAAACTTAAAAAATTAAGAATTGTGAAACTTTTGAATTAACCTGTTGCCTGACTTTCCCATTGCTTTTCTCCTTCACTATTGTACAAACTGGAACACAGGAAGTTCCACCTCAACGTGAAGAGAAACTTCTTCCCTGTGAGAGTGAGAGAGCCTGGCCCAGGCTGCCCAGAGAGGCTGTGGAGCCTCCTGCTCTGGAGACTTCCCAGCCCCGCCTGGGTCTGTTCCTGTGTGGGCTGCCCTGGGTGACCCTGCTCTGGCAGGGGGTTGGACTTGATGATCCCCAGAGGTTCCTTCTAACTCCCATGATTCTGTGATTCTATGAACTTCAGAAGACAAGAGAAGGCAGAATTAGTAGTTGTTCTCAAATTGATAACAGTCCCAAAATGCGAGCAGTGGTTTGCCTCTGCACCCAGTACATCCTTTTATTTATGTATCTGTAGCCTATAAAAGAAAAATTAATTCTAAAATCTACTCA
The DNA here is from genome assembly GCA_025345505.1 of Todiramphus chloris collaris. Lineage (NCBI taxonomy): Eukaryota > Metazoa > Chordata > Aves > Coraciiformes > Alcedinidae > Todiramphus > Todiramphus chloris. The sequence continues at coordinate 1,805,474 of JANVCC010000046.1, forward strand.
AGCAGAAATGATTACATTTCTTCAGAGAGTTTACAGAATATGAAACAGGCCTATACATGGACACTCAATTGGAAGGAAATTTTCTATTCTTTTCCTGGTCCTCAGTATTAATGATTTAACTTGAAACACCTATATGCATTATATCTCAGTGTAATTAGATGATTATAGGCATCTCGTGCCCACAGACTCTTTGTGCACAAATAGAGATAAGAATAGGAGTAGGAATCTGATATCTGTCACTTCAGAGAGAAGCACTGGGTGATTTTCAAAAAGTCGTAACGTATGTTCAAATAAAGCAGCTCTAAATTCAGATACTGAGATAAATTTTATCCAGTATCTCTTTGCCTAAAAAAGCCAAACACTTCCCATAAAAGCATGCTGAACGTTAGTTAACCTCTTCTTCTGTGGAATCAGAATCATAGACTGTTAGGGGTTGAAAGGCACCTCTAGAGCTCATCGAGTCCAGCCGCCCTACTGAAGCGGGAGGAGCTGCACAGAAAGAAAGGGAAATAACCATCTTCACTTTCACAACACATCCATCAGTTAAGCAAAGTCCATGAAATATTCAGGACTTTATTCCTATCTCCTTCTCTAGGGCTGGAATAAATTCAGAAATTACACCCTTTCAGGAATGATTTTGGGTTGTTTCTTTTTCCTTCTAGCAATAGGATGCAAGTGGAGACTGTATATTGTTTTGGTTAAAAAGCCAAACAACAATTAAACACATTTTCTTTTACATCTGCATTGTCAATATGTAAAAGGAAGGTATTTTGCTTGTAGAATTCCTATAAGTATTTTGTTGTTGTTAAGAAACCATTCTCAGCATCATATTACAAAGGGTCAAGATGGAAACCACCTGTGTAATATTTACTTGCACACAAAATCCTTTAGGGGAGAAAAAAACAAAACAAAAATGAAACCCAAATAAGATTAGTTTCCAATGAAGTAGCTGAAGACAAAGTAAGTAAATTAGTTTGGGGATTTACCTGTCACTAGTGGAGAGTGTTCTTACAGAAATCAAATCAGAAGACTGAAACATTAAGAGTGCAGACAAGTTCCTCTTCAATTTGCTGTTTTATCAATCACAGTTTTCAAGTTATTTTTCCATACTAGTTTAAACTTAAGGGCTAAGGTGGCAACTGATGCAATAACCACGGCACAACACTATGTGCAGTGGGAAAATTATTCCCTGCTAATGACAATGTCCTAAGAAACATGGTTGAGAAGCAGATCTGATCTTAGATTAATACTATAGCTCATCGTACAGTCTGCCACAGAGCCTTGTCTTGCCTGTCTTCATGTTGAGAGTCACACAGAAATGGTTTCCTACTATACTAGGCAGTTTAAAAATGGGGTACAGGGTCATGCTGACCTTGCCAGACAGAAATAAAAGACAGCTTTTCCCCCAAATTATATAAGTTCAAAATTATACAGGAAATACCAGCAACAAAACTCAATTCTTAGTATATGTTAAAAAAAAGGAAAATAAATTACATTAATTTAACTTTTTTTTCTAGATGAGGGTAATAAACATATGCAACTTTACTTATCAACAGAAGAGAAACATTTTACTTGGGCCCAGCCACGCATCCAGTGAAACCCTTGTGATAAATGACATTCTATCAGACTTTCAATTGCTCTCCTAAAGTACAGTCCAAGAGCTAAAGCCACTTATTCTTTCTACATGTTGTATATGTAAAAAGAAAATGTAAGACTAAAAATACAATAAAAAATGAAGTAGTGTCTTAAAAAAAGGAATTTGAATCTGTTTATTGTTTTGCAGTAGGCCCTATGTAAACATTTGCATTCTTCAGAGCAATTTCTGCCAATTGTTTTGTTCAAGTAGTTGGATTCTACTGACTACAGACCAGTAGGCAGTAGATCTAATGTTACAGCACACAAAGGAGTAATGCTATTTGCTATTTACATAGATCTGAGCACACATCTGAAACTGTTACACCACAAAGTATATCATTTTTCACAGACCCTGATGCACTGGGATTTCTAGAAAAAAAAGGGACAATTTAAGATAAAATCTGAACCAAGACAGAGGAAGTTATTTTTTGTGCATTCTAAACTTTAGGATAAAAAGAGTCCAGAGCTGTAGAAAGCGACAGCCATCCCAAAAAGAGATGCACGGGGAGACACATCATCCCATCTCCTCTTTCAAAACTAACCAGCACAGGTCAAAGGAAGAACAGCAGTTAAATGAATTTTTGGGTTATCTTGTGCTCTGCTCCCTTGACTCTGCTGTCTGAATCTCCAGGCCACCTTTTCAGTCAGTCACGGCAGATGACCCTCTGCCCTCCCTCCTCTGCTCTCTGTTAGCAGCAGTACCACATCAGACAGCTCTGTATTATTGAGCTCTCTTTTATTAGGTCACACCACCTACAATATATTTACTGTTCTATTTTGGCTTTCCCCTACATGTATCTGAGACCAGGATGTTCCCTTTCACACAAACCAGCTTCATCATATGTCTTGGACTGCTAAAATCATTCAGTCAGGGTTGGGTGGCTTTTTTCAGCATTTCAGTGCCAAGCTCTGCTGTAAAACATCATCACACCACCATTTGCCACTCTCAGCAACACCACCTGTCAAGAACTATGCTCCTAGTTAAAAAGAGCATCCAAATCAAGACCTTTGTGTGGTTTACAGCTTTACTGCTTGTGCTTCACAGGGCAGCAATCCAAAACTCCAGCATCAAGGACTTTCTAAAGATGGAAATACTGAAGTCCCAGTATTAGTTTGTATATCCCAAAGAATACAGGCATCCAAAACATCCAGCAGGGAGGTTATACAATGTAGGCTGAATTTTGGAGGAGCGGGCAAATACATTTTTCAGTAGCCAGGGATGGAAGATGAGGACTGCACTGAATAATCATGCATCTTTGTGGCACAGATGGTAACATATCTCAATAGCAGGTAGTTTACTTAAAAATGAATTCAAAAGTCATTCACAGTATAACAACCCTAGAACACCACATTAAGACTCTTCCCCACTCTACCTAGTTAATTAGTGTTGTAACTGCTGCAGCACTTTAATGTCCTGATGGTTTCGGTTTACACCAAGACAAGCAAGCAAGGCCAAAAGCACAGTATTTAACCATCACTACAAAATTAAAATGTAAGCTGAACACGAGGAAGAATATAGGGAGCCAAACCACAGACAGGCTTCAATTAGGTATCTCACCAGCACAAAGTAAGGCAACTCCAAGCCTCTTTGCATCACTCTCCCAGCAAACTGTCTGGCTCACACCTCCCTCTTCACAGCATAAACACATTCTGCCCAACAGGCCTCTGTAAATTAAAGTTCCTGAGCTTTAAAAGTACTGCCTGTCTACACAATGTAAACTTCTGATAAGGCAAAACATACTGTCTAAAAATTATTTGAGAAGTATAAAGTAAACCAGTATGTTTTCTCTCTGTCGGGTAGTCCTAAGACACGGGCAGCACTTAGCTTGAAGCCATGCTTAATGGAAAATGTTTTGCTTTGTTTATCTTTTTGAAAGTACAAACCACTGCACCGTGGTGTCTTGCAAGGAAGAGTATCTATAGTGCAAGCTGGCATGTTGGAACAGAAGCCCAGCCCATTAGACATACAAGACACATTCAAAGGCTTTCTTTCACCTGTATGTGAAGTTCATCTGCATTTCAAGCTGTTTTAGAGTCAAAGGCTGACCAGAACCCCAATCTGACACTGCCACCTGCACTAAACCTCCTCTGACCAAGACAACGTGGCTGTTGATGGACCCTGCCCCCAAGAAAACCAAGGCTAGAGGGACAGCATGTAAATACAGACCTGTTGGACAAACTTTTTGCCATGATCCAACGCCTTCGATGGTACAAAACACCCATGAATGCAGGAATTATTTGGGCACAGGCATTATCTTTCCTGTCAGTTCTGAAGGAGGTCTGTGACAAGGTTATGGTCTTTCATGTTGTTATCTTTCTTTTTGCATAGGAATAGTGTAATAGGCAAAAAAGATGATTCTAAGGGGAATCCTAAACTCCTCTAAATTCTCCTTTCCAAAACAGGAACTCTTGAAAATGAGCCAGCTGACAGAACTGCAGATTTTAAAAGCCAGAGCATTTTGGTAGTGCAAGATCTTGCCTGCAGAACTAGAGCCAAGCCAATGTTTACACACAGGTTATGAAAATCCAGCTGGAGCATGGCAAGCAGCTAGCCACCCGAGTGAGAACTGCACAGGAACACACTCATAAGTTGTTGGCCAAACCCATTTCCAGACAATCACCATATTCTCAACCCTTCCCCCAGCCCACAAAAGGTTACAGAATGACAGCTTTTTCTGTGCTAATTGCTACATCAACAGGTCCGCTGATTTTGTATTTGATCTCTACAATCCCCTGCTGAAAAACTCCTTCAATAATAAATCCAGTTTCATGACAGACTTGGAGTGATCTGAAACTGACTGCAAAACACAGCAAACGTCTGTTGCCCTAAAAAAATGGGTAGGACTGTCTCAAGTATGCCTGTAACATTAAACTAACCGAAGGCCTGAAATAATTTAGTTTAAGCAATAGAGCTTAAGGGTCCTTCTTTAGGAAGCTTCTCCTCATGCCCAAGTACACTGAACTTTGTATTTTTTCCTGTCCCAGTGTGATTACACAGGCAGGAGCCCTGGACACTTCAGCGTGCAGAAGTCCAATACATCACCTGCAGAACCACCACCTGATCTTTGTTGCATTTTGCACGTGACTGGAATTCTTGTAGCATCGAGAGAGAGAGATTTGGGTGCCCTCCCGTGTACCGCTCAGGTTTTATTTTGAAAATTACTTCCTGTGTTGATAGGTGTGTGTAAACCCAGTAGCCTGAGCAAAAAAGCAGTGCCTTCCTCAGAACACCCTTCCAAATGAAATCCATTTCTCACTGCTGCTCATCAGTGCCCACAGGGTTGCACGTGGCTTCTCCTCCTATAGCAGCTGCTTTGCACTTCAAGCAGCCTGCAGCGGCAAGATTCTGTTTCTTTTAAAGGATGTTAAAGTTATGTCCTCAATATGGCTTTTTAGCTATTACAAGAAAGCATCTACAAGTCTTTGAAAACCTACCTCAAAACCCTTACATGTAGGTAGCTAATTGTTCCTATTGCAAAATGTAAATCATTATTGCAACCTGAGAACCCATCTAAAGTAAAATATCCTTAATAATCCTCACTGGAATCACAATTACAAGCCCTTTGTTCCCTTTCCAAAACCTTTGCAGCTATTAAAAATGTTCTTTGTTTGTTGGCAAATGTTTTTCAGTGAAGTACCCAAACTGCCCAGTCCTCCAGAGATGAGCCAACTTAACAGCAGCCTCCTCCTCATCCTCCTCCATCTCTGAACTTTTCCTCTGAAGTCTTTTTGATCTTTCCTGCTCCATCAGGATCACAAACTGGCATCTATACCTAAGCATTTTACCCAGTGAACATTCAGTGTAAAAGAAGTAAAAACATTTGGGAGAAGACTCCAAACCAGGCCTGCTCTCTTCAGTAAGTGCCTTCATCCCTGGGACAGAGGGTTGGGTGTCCTTCCCTCCCCAGCCCATGCAATCCTGACCTTTCTTCTGCACAGACACAGCTTTCACAGTGCCAGTGAGTCTTACCTCACCTCTGAATACCAATCCCAGACAAGAAAGGAATAGTACCTGGTAAGAAGACTTTTCTGGAAGCCTGAAAAACACATGTGAAATTCTTCAAGGCTTGAGGTAAACCAACCCAACTGAAGCAGGTTTCACATTCACTGTGTCAGGTGTGAAGAGATGGACCTTTCCATAGTCCTCCAGGATCAATGGGAGAGACACCTTCCACTCCTTTCTACCTCTGTTCTAGCATCTAGCAGTCCTACTTCTGTCTCCTGACCCATTTCTCTTCATCTTGTAGTCTACTATGGACTAACTATGCAACCTGCATGTTTTTTCACAGTTGTTGCCTAAGCCACTGCAATTCCTGAATTTCAGCCCCTGCATGAAATCATTCACCAACTCCAACAGGACCTTGCCCCCAAGACTAACCTCAAACCATCCTGCCAGGAAGAGGGAAAGCATACCATTCCAGCTGGAGAGAAAAGCAAACACAGGCACATGGCTATTACAGGAGGCAAAATAAGATGCCAGAGACTTCTGTGGGCATAGATAGCTTCTGCTCTGAAGAATGAAACATAAAGGTGATGCTCCCCTCACCCCCGATCCAGCTCAGACCTGTGGTTAAGGGATCTAGCAGTGCACAAATCCATTATTAATGACTGTGAAATCATTTCTGGCTTGAATCATTTTGCGTATCTATCCTTCAAAGTCAAGTACAGAGCCCATTCAAAAACAAAGGAAATATTTTATTGGCTGCAATAACTTCTGAGGGAAAGGAAAATAAATCACATAAAGAGCTTTGAAAATACGGTAGCCTTCACATTTCAGGCTGATTACTCAGCTTGAAATGAAGACTTCTTTTTCAATGAAAATGCATATCAATGCAAACAACTCTAATTGGTTCTTTTTCCCCAAACCAATTCTAATTCCTAGTAACTGCAACATATTCAGTAATTATAGCCAATTAAGAGAGTATATTTTATACCCTCCTATGATTTAAAAAAAAAAGAAAAAAAGAAAAAAAAAGCAGAGGATGATAGTCACAGAACTCTGTTCTGACTTCGACCCTCAATCAAGACATAGATTTGTCTAAGATGAACTAAGGTAGAAGAGTCTTCTGATGGAAAAGGTACTAAAATTGACATCATAAAAAAATATGAATCCAATATCCAACTTTGCCACCAAATTCCCCTGTGACGCTGTGCAAGAAGAATCTTTCTATCGTTCTGCGAGGTCAGACTCTGTGCTCTTTCAGATCCGGTCTGACCGTTAGCCCAGATGTACAGTGTGAGACAGAGCAGGACCCCTGCTCTTAGGGGACTCTAGTGCTACCAGAATCCACTGGAAGTCATACATTCTTTATGTATCTAGGCAGTAAACTTCTAGATCCCCTTCTAATAATTACCAGCTAATGAGGAAATAAATGCCAAAAGGCATGCATTCTGCTTGCTGCCATTTAAAGTAAACTGATTTTCTAAGAAGGTTCCTTCTGCGTCATATTTATTCTTTGACACAGGAAAGGTAGTAAAACATAACAAAACCATGCAAAGAAAAAAAAAAAAAAGTATGTTTTAATCTTAAAGGGACTTGTAATAGGTTTACTATCTAAGCAGAAGTCCATGGAGTATTACCAACATGTAGGGACCTCGGAGCATTTTAATCTAAATAAAACTACACAATATATTTTCCCATATGCCCCAGAAGACACACAACACAGAATAACTCTTTAGAAGTTCATTCAGCTGAGAACAGTAATCTAGTCTATGGAAGAACTGCATCTGAAGATGCCCATTCCTACAGGCTGGAAAGCCACCTCTCTGACATTTAAATAAGACAATGGCAATATTCCCAAGACAAAAAGTGTGACATTCCAGATGACAAACCCCACTATTTCTCTCCAAACAACCTCCCTGAACCAAAATAATAAATCAATCTCTTATTTCACATGTTAACTCATATCAAAATAATTCTAGAAAGCAGGAGGGGAAAAAAAATGGAGCGATTTAAAAGATCAGGGATAATCACAAGTATTTCTGAAAAGTTCTTAGAAATGGGTATTTTCCCTCAACCTAAGGAAATCTGAGAGTCATTCTCCAGCCCTGCACGTGGAGTCTGTGACACTAGAAGGAACTAGGAGTAGCTTTTCTCTGCCAAAGCCAGGTAAAGGGAGTTGTGTTACTGAAGCAGTGTTAATCTTCTGTTAGTTACTATTTGTTTCCTACTCCATCATTCCTTTCCAGAAGTCTTTGAGCAATTTTTTAGCTATAGTACAAAGTAAAACATTACCTTCTAGAGACAATGTGGCTGCTTTCTGCTTTCTTTGCAGCTTAGTACTTCTCATTTACCAGCCTCCTGTGTTATCTTTGGTAAAATTTGATCAGAATCAAACTTAACACCAAGGAACTGCAGTGTTAGTTGGAGAGCTTACAGAGGTAAGAGGCCGGCTTGAAAGCATCACAAAAAGAGCTGATGCTACGTGCAATCCTATAGTCAGGCAGCGCTGACAAATGTGGGGGAAATGTAGTTTTGTCCCCAAATGCAGGCCATTCAGGTTTGGTAACGTAAACCCAACATATTCTTAAAAGAAGTGATTTTCAAAGGTGCTCGGAGATCCTACAAGACTCCAAAATGAAGGGAGGAGGAATGTACAGAGCAACTAATCAGCTGTGTACTGAAAAAGTGGTTATCTATGAATTCATCTGAGAATGGCAGCAATCTTTAAAGCTTCTGTAGTCATTTTTTCTGTCATACATGGCTGTCAATCTTCATTCTTTAAACAAATCAATATATAAAAGCACAGACCAAATTAATAAAGGCAACATAGTAATACTAGTATTTCATGTGTGACAGGACAAGACTTTTCCAACAGAGCTTAGTTGAAGTGGAATGGTCATTTTCCTGGAAGCCTGCCAACTGTCTATCCAGTTACAAAAAAAGGCAAGTTTGTCATGTCCCCTTTCCCTGGACTACTTTTCCATGCCAAGTAAAACCACCTCAAAAGTCTCATGAGACACCCCAGAGGCTTAGTCCTTTCCTACTCTGCAGAACCAGCCACAGATACTTAACTGCAGTTTTTAGAATGACAATGAAGTAGCAAAGCTCTGAGGTATACCATCTCCACTGGGCTTGAGGAGCAGGAGTCGTCTATAAACAGACCAGCATCAGACACTGGAAACAATCTTCTCACATAGCCAGAAACCACCAGGGTTTCTGAAACACAAGTTGTACTGCGGTGTTTTGAACCACCAAGCTGGAAACGCTGCATACAGACTTCCTGAGGTAAGTCAGCAGTCCTGCAGCCCCTCTCAGCCTTTTCTTAAATGCCCTGTGCAACAACTGCTGCTTAAAAATACAGAATTTTAAAAATAAAAAGAAATTCTGTTTTCTTTATTGATCTCCAACCCCCTAGATATTTTTTCTTAGGAACAGGAAATGCAAACCCAGAGATTTCGAGATCCCTTTTGCACATTGGAAACATTGCAGACATTAGTGAATCCTCAGTTTATCAGCAAGCAGTGCCCCCGGGCAAGCTGCACACAGCTTCAGTGGCACCTCTGAAAAGCAGGGTACTGCTGAAACAGGAAACTGCTCCGTACTAGTTGCCAGGAGTATGTTATTAAGGAAAAAAAGGAGTTGTGTCCTTGAAATCTAATGAGAAGGATTATTGCAACATGAAGCCACCCTCTCGAAACAGATAATATCTGGAAAGGAATTCAAGTCCCATTAGAAACCAATGGAAGCAAGTTTCAAAGAGATTGCAAAGTAATTTTCTTTCAAATTACTTAGTTAATTTAAATGTATTAAACCGTTAAATTAACAGAACACATTTTTTTAAGTTACCAAACTTCCTTTAAAGTTACTTTCAAATCAAATCTCAGTGGATTCAATTATGGTCTAAAGGTCATTTAGTTGTAATTACCACATTAAACAAAACAAACCTTTATCTTAAAAATATATACTCAAATGTGTTAGGGCCCTTTCTCCCATTCCGTACTGTTTTCTTCATTTCTTGGCCACCGCCAGACCACCTGACTGAATGGAAAAGGAGCTACTGCACACTAACAGGCTTCAATCTCCAGTAAGTCAGGAGAGACTGACATTGTGAAGAACTCTGACAGCAGAACAAAATCGGCCAATTAAATTCATGTGTATAAAAGGGTCATTCTTTCAAATGTACCTAGTACCTTAGGGGATAGCAACTATTACTACTTCCCAACAAAGTATTTCAGGTGGAGATATATGGAAACAGATCATTCTAGCATTTATGTTCACATAATATGCATCCAAGTTGCACAATGGTCTCCTGTGCAAATCACTATAAAGAGTTTAGCTTTTTTTTTTTTTTTGATTCCTATGCATACTACAAACCATTAAGAGACAGACATCTTCTAATAACTCTGGGCAATTGTACAACAAAGGTTCTCTTACGGAGGTAAATGAAGTGACCTGAGCGGTGTCATACCTGTCGGTGGCACCATTAGGAACAGCACTGAAGTTAATGAATCCCAAGTTTAAGGAAGGCTTGCACAATTGCCTGGCTGTGGTCTAACTCCTTCAACCTGTTGAAACTCTACTGACATGGAAGCTGGCTCAGTGCAGAGCTCTACATTTACCTGTAATCCCTTCTGAGATCACTGGGGACTCCTGCCATCAGCAGTTTCTTGAGCATCTACAATTTCCGAGTAACTACGGCCAAAGCAATTCTTTAATTCCTAAATGTAGCCTCAGAGATGTCTGAAAATGTAAGGAGAATATGATCTAAGCTAGCTGTTCTAGCTACTTATGTTACTATCAATTGATTTAGGACCTTCCACGCTGGAATCAGAGCTACCTGAAATGGACCAAAGATTACACTTCAGTCTTGTTCTGATTCAACAAGAATTTCAAAGCCCTGAATAGGAGATAGGTTTAGAATGTCTTATTACCTTCATTTGGGATAATAGCCTAGTTATCATTCACCTTCTTTCCTGTTTGCTGGGCTCGATCTGCAGCTTGAGTAGCATCACAGCTGTTTAATGAATACAGTGCCAAGGAAAAGGCAAAGACTGTGAAGTCTTAACTAGAAAACGGAGCTCGTAGCGCTGCTGTCAGCGGGCAAGCTCAGCTACCTCCCTTCACTCACCGCTCCAGGAACGCTGGAGGTGACCCAGTCGTGCTTCTTGCAGCATCAGCGGTCACCCAGGCACGCATCACCGCGCACAACAGCCAGTCTTCGTGATAGCAGCTTTCTCTTGAAGCTCCCTGCAAACCTCTTCGGTTATTTACAATTCCTAGTCACACCAAAGGAAACCAAACCAAACAATGCAACTTCACAATTGTTATTTGTAACATTTTCAATTTTACATGTTCTTGTTCACATTCATTAGAGCTTTGCCTGGGGGATGGAGGGCATCTCTCATTTTTTCTCCAGGCACCCTATACCTTTCTCCATCCTCCCTATACACAGGCAGCCTCACAGACCCTATGAGTCTCTGTCCATTATGCAGTGTCCTGTTGCAGCAAACCACCTTCAGAATCCAAGTAAACTGAGAAATTAGTCACCACTAAACCCAGTAAAATATTCCACACAACGACTCTGGATTTCCCTCTCCACATGCCCAATGCCACTCTATACCCAGAGTTACAGATGAGGACCACAGAACTGTAGAAACTTCAGAGTCTTCCTGCTGCCTATCAGTAGAAATTAAGTACCCTGCATTATTCCCACACACACACTATCAAATAGATGCATGTGGAAATGCCTCATACAGCAGTTCACTGAAAAAAACAGATTTCAGTACAGGCATTTTCTTTTGAGCTGGATATATTTAGGAAATCTTCAACAAGAAAAACTTGCAGCAGAAAATGTTGACACAATGACAACACAGGATACAACACAGGATACAATACAGAAGAACATTCCAACACAGTTTTTCATACTTTTAACGTAGCTTCTGTCAAAAAAGGACTTCCTTGTGTATAAGGAGAAATTTCGGTCCTGTGTATCTGTGAGGGCAAAGGTTGTGGCTTCTCCTCACCCTTCAGAAACACTGCATCAACCTTTGACCCACGCTCACTCCTGCCCCTCCACTGCCTTGGTGCAATTGGGTGGGAAGTCGCTTTACAAGCCAGACAATTTAAATACTTGAGTTGAAGGTGTAAGAAGAAGAGCTCAGTGGTTAAATCACCTCCCCAGAATACAAGAAAAGTGTAAATCAGGATTTACATTCAAACACTGTGCATCATATATCAAGCAATGATTGAATCCCCCCCAGGGAATCTCTGGTTTTATCGTTTTTTGTTAAAAGCTGGAGACAAACTCAGGGAGGTTGGGCAGGGGGCACATAACAGCAGCTGTCTGAGAAACGGTGTATGAGTAGGGAAATAAATATTCTTAAAATGGTGATGAGACAGGAAGGGAGGTTTTCACCTGTGCCTAACTATCAAAAAAAAAATGATAGGTCAGATGTAAGTTGCTTTGAGGACAGATTCTTCTACTGAGAAGACAGGATGGGTGACTCCGATTCATTTACCTAGGAACAGTAGCAATCTCTTTTTATGCACTGAGTCAGATAGAAAGAGAAAATGCCTACAGTTTTACCTAAAGAAAAAAAACAAGTAAAGTCAAACAAATCAAGACCATCATTCTGAGGAAGTCTGTGAAGATAACATTGTAAGAACCCTGACAGGAGAGCTGCAAAAGGAAGAGTTCCATCTCTCCCGGAGCTGTAAAAAAAAGTGACTAGAAATGTCAAAAGTCGATAGCTTTCCCCAACGAGATTTTTAAACTTCTGAATTCATGTCAGTTGGTATTTCTGCATTTATAAAAGACCAAACAAGAAAGCTCTAAAGATACACTCTGCAACACTGCTTTGATGAGAACTGCTTAATGAGAAAAGCCACAGAGAAGAGTCCAGACAATCAAAAGGAGTGTGAATGTCAGCTGTGAATGCAAGAGGAAATACAAAGATGGCATCTGTGCTTGGTGATATGCCAAGGCAGCCAAAGGAGAGCCCGGCCAAGCTGGAGGAGTGGCAGACTGTTTCTGAGGTACTTAACATGGGATGTCCTACAACAGACGGCACTCATGCACCAAAACACAGGAGGAAAACACGTGGTGCCACAGATACCACCTTTGAGAGAGCCTCCCACTCTTCCATCTCTTCGGGAATCCCCAAAGCAGAACTAGGAGTCCAATTCATTCTTTTTTCTTTACTTTTGTCCTTTCCCTCCTTTTAAGCATCCAAGAGCTCACCTTGTTTAGAACTAACATATACCTGGACTCTTATCTATATTTAATGTTGTGGTAGTTCCAGTGAAACCAGCAATAGATTGATTTCTATTACTACATTGCCTGTTCCAATGCTAGAAAACGATTCCTGTGAATTGTACTAGATTTGCCAAATGTGGAGAGGGAAATTCTCTCTTCCTTCACACAATTAGCACCTGCTAGATAACAAGAATTTAACTTAACCCAAGTATCTTAATTCTAGGCCGAGGACAGCATTTCTAAATTGACACGTATACTCAGTTTAATTGTAATAGTTTAATCTGTGAGGTAATTAAAGGTGCTAGTCAGCATACTGCCAGTCAGAACAGGATTACAGGGGCCTGCAAATAAATTCTGTTTCTAAAAATCCTCAATACACACTCCTCATGCCCTGCTGTTTCACATTCCCTAGGATGGCCCCCGTTGGCAGTACCATGAACACAGCAGAACTATTAATCTCTTCCTGTCTGCAGCTGAGGAAATTTTCTGATACTCCAGTCACCACTGCAGCAGCCTGCTCTCTCCAAGTGATGCAGAAAGCAGGCACGTGGGTTAGCAACACTGTGCTGCATTTCCTCATACCAATGTGTTGTTCTGGGAGCAGTGAAGTCCTTTCTCATAGACTGGTATGTTTCTGTCTTAAAATGTGAGCTGGGACAGCAAGCTGGATCAGTACCTTCCATTGATGCCCTACCAGAGAGATTTGCCGTGCTACTGATCTCTGTGTTTGGATCACTGCCCAGGGGAGAAAAATTTACACATTGCCAGCGTGTAAAACCAGCCAAATGCCACTCTAGTATTTGCTTATGAACTGTATGACTCAAGTGAAAACAACCCAAAACAAACAAGTTTCCATTGCTGTTCAGGGAGATTCTGGCCATTCATTTCCAGAGTAGGAGTCCTTCATATGCACTGTTCTCTCTTCCCTAAAGCATGAACCTGGTTAAGCCTGTATTTAAGTTCTCTTCCCCTTCCAGGCCATTTCAGATGAAGCAGCTACTCGTCAGCAGCTCTATGAGAGAAATATTAACAAGTATATATTTTTCCCCAATCCCTAGGCACAGTCTACTGTTGCTACTACACCTGAATTCCCACTCCCAAACACTGCAAGATGTATACCCAAATGGAAGAAAAGAGAGTGCAACTTCTTCCAGTTTAAAACAGGAACAACTCGGTTACCTTCTGAACAAAATACTAAATACTCTATTACTAAAGCGTAACGAAACTTGACAAATGAGTAGCTGCTAATAAAAAAAGGCTGATCTCAAACTTGTGCTGTATAGCTGTAACATGCTGTGCATGTTCTCACAGAAGGTGGAAAAAGGAGGGAAGACTGCTTACAGATTTCTGCCTTTCAGCAGGAAAATCATGGTAACAGCTATTACAAGATAATCATACAGGCAAATCCATTACCCATCTGCATTTCAATGCCTAATACAAACACGTGTTCCGGGTAAAATGGAATAACCACAGGTCCTGAAAATTAAGCAATTATGGATGGACACAGGGAGGTGGTTTACTATTATCCATATTAAATGGCTGAGGAAAAAACCAGGAGGGTAATTTTCCCAGTTGCACATAAAGACCTAAATATTCTAAGTGTCTCTTCCCATCAGTAAAAGCCTGTTTGATCAGACTGCATGTCAGCTTCTCATTTTCAGCAGATGAGCCAAACACACATTCTGAGCACAACTGCGCGCTTCAGTTGATCAAAATATAATTATTGCAAGATCAAAAAATTATTTTCTATTTCAAAACACAATCAAGAGTTAATCTTACCTTATAAAAAAAATCCATAGTTACATCATATGCTACAACCAGAATTCAAACCACTTGACTACTGTTTTGCTGAAAAAGAAGAAGGAGGAAGGGGAAAAGAAGGAGGAGGAGGAGGA
>JANVCC010000046.1:1820211-1888261 GCA_025345505.1 Todiramphus chloris collaris
AGGAAGGGGAAAAGAAGGAGGAGGAGGAGGAGGAAGGGGAAAAGAAGAAAGGAATTCCTTAAAGGAATGTAATTTCAAAGCTCATTTGTGGCCAGTATAGACTGACAGTGTTGAGACAAAGAGCTGCCCATCTGAGTTGTGTCACTGCAATGTGACAACTTAACGGAACGGGAAACAGGCAAACCAAACTTATGTGTGATATATTGTAAAGTGCTGCTTCTAATGGAGCATTACAGAACAATCATTAATGAGTAGTTTAGCTCTTGGCATAACCTAAAATAACTTTCAGGGGTATCTTTACAAGGGTCAAATCCCTCTCATATGCTGAATGTATGAAATGGGAAGTAGCTGATGGCAAGAGAAGCAGTTTTGTCCACTCCATGCCAGCCACTTTTGTCTTGGGACTGTAAAAAAGTCCCGTCTCCCACATACCACTTCAAACTGGAGCGAAGAATGACTTTCTTGCTGCATGCTCCAAATGAAATGGATAAAGGCATGCTTGTGTGCGCAGAGGCTCTGCTGAGGAGCAAGAGATTAAGCAAACCGTGCTGGCATCCCCACAGCATCCCACCACGATCCACAGAAATGCTACTGTTCCAAGGGCAGTGCCAAGCAGAAATGGGATGGACGTGCTGGAACATCCTGTAGTCTAGGGAAGGACAGCCCTCCTGGGGCCACAGAACAGTGCTCCCTGCAATCACTGGAAGCCATTCTGCAAGCTACAAACTGGGAAGTTCAATGCCAAGGATTAGTGAATAGCAATACTGTATGGCAGGCTGCAACAACAACAACAACAAGCTATTCTTGGATATCCAGTTAACCCCTGGACTTCTGCCCTTATTTCTGGGGGGGAAAGTACTTTAACTTCAGTGGCTTTGGATTTTTCTAAGACACATCGCACAAGTAACATTTTTTTTACACATTGTTTTATCCACTGCCAAAAATAAAGATGAACAAATACAGCATATGATCTATCTTTTGAGGCTAAAAGTAGAGAGAATTCATGAGAACATTTGTCTTTAAGACAAAATTAAGTTTTCCTTGCTATCCAGATCTGTACATGCAAATGATAATATTTTATCAGACATCATCGTAGTAGAATCTTTTTATTCACTAGCTCCATTAAAAAACCAAACAAACAAAACAAAGAAAAAAATCCATACCACAAAATAAAACAAACAAAAAGCAACACCACAAAAAATCACCAGCATTTTTAACAAAGAGACTGAGGAAAGGTTTAATAGCAAATGAAAACGGAAACTTACTGTGGAGCAACAGGGTTATATGAATACATCCTCTTAATACCCGAGAATCCTACCCAAGTGCACGATTAAGTTTCACAAATTCAGTCTCTATTCAGAAATACACTAGAATTGCACAAAGAAAAACTAACCCCACAGATCATCATTAACATTTTAAGCATTTTTTTTTTTATTTTTTTTTAAGCCATGTGTTAAATAAAACTCTTTAAAACTTGTTCTTGGGGGGGGGCCACAAAAAAAACCCCAAACCAAAATAAACCAAGTACCAGGTTTCTGTAGACAACGCCTCAGCATCAAGCTCCCACAGCTCTAAGCTAAGAGTGCCATCCAGTGGAAAGACATCAAAAAGTAACATGCCTCTGCTCATTACCAGTAAGCTATTTGCACAGGTACTTACTGCCATAGACAAACTCTTATCCTTGGTAATAACTCTGTCCAACTTCCTAATGGCAATTGGTTTTACGAGGTTTTACATACTGTAAACCTGGAAACTGCTCAATTTTGATCTAATGGAGTAGAACTGTCAAAAGGTGAAGGCTGACTAGATTCGATTTTCTTTTGGACAAGATGGAAGCAAATCCCTTGTATGTGAACAAGACTGTTTCCCTGATTCCTCTCTTGATATCTCCATTCTTCTCAAGCAAAGGAAAAAAACACTCCACAGAATCTGAGGTACAACTGCGCTTGTGAGATGTGGGAGATGGGAATACTCAAGCAATAGGAGATGTGCTCCATGTCACCAGCATCATTTGCCCTCTGTTCTCTCCCATACACGTAGGAAGGAAGAATGGGTGTCCCTGATGCTGTTCTACTCCTTCCTCTCTGGAGTTCCTAATGGTATCAGGACACTCTCTCATTCCATTGTTGTCTTACCAGACTGAGAAGAAAGCTTCCCGCTGCTCTGGCTCCATTTTTTCTCTCTCTGCCTCCCACCTGGCTTGATCTTAGATTCAACATGGCTTGAGAGAAAGCTTTGGGGAGAAAGAGTTCTTTTGCTTTCCACCATATCCTTCAGCTACTGGCTCTTACCACACCGGGTGTTACCTCTGCAAACTTGTATTTAAATGAGTCAAAAGCTCTGTTTAACAGACAGCATCTGCTGCCAAGTCTGGCAGGCATGGGACAGTCCCCCTGCCCTTGCCAATGAAGGCCCTCAGCTGTTATCAGACACTGATTTAAGACAAAGATATCAAATTAACCACATGGTGACTGTAGGGAGCTTCCTGGAAGATTTCTCTGTGCCTGAAAGAATTTCCAAGTATCTTCTAATGCCAGTTGAACAGTAAATCCATACCCAATAGAATGAGATGCTGTTTTATAGCTAGCCAAACTCAAATCCACAACTAGAAGCCCTTCTTCTCCCCCCTGCTCACTACCACTGTTCCAGGTACAATATTGCCTCTCAGAGAAAAGCCACAATATCTCACTCCTATGTTTAACACTAGCTACCTATTGGCTATGGCAGAAAGATTCTCCCTTCAGTGCAGTCATCTTTACAGTATTCAAAAGCACTGTGTTTTCTCTGGTTACGTCTTCAAGTAGTTTACCCAATATATTCCCTGGCTTCCAAATCAAATAAGTGTTAATAAAGAAGAGATAACATTTATATGTCTCTAAGTCTGCAATAGATATCATGTATCAAAAGATACTGAAGTGATTACCATGTTGAATATTCTTCCAAATTCTTAGACAAAAACAAAAGACATTAAAGCCAGACTAAGTACCCACCTTGTTTTAAGAAAGGCACCTTTTCAGCGCTTAGATTTCCATTCACAAAATCTAACAAGGGCTTAGTGTACTGACAATCTCTTTATTCAATCAAACTTTTATTTTTTATAGCAATAACTATGCATAGTATGAGGTACTGTAGCATAAATGTGTGTAGGGAGTTTCATCATTCAGAACCAATCACCCTTTACAATAGCCCTTCTGCAAGTAAATAGTAAAATTATTTTCTGTTAAATTTCCTTAGAGCAGAAGGAGCTCACTAGGGCTGCGAAGGAAACCTAACCAAATGATCAGTGACACTACTCAAAAGTAGCATTTCACTCCACAAAACCAGTTCTTCCAGGCATAAAGGACCAGTCTCTCCAAGATGCAACAGATGAGCTGCACATCTGCATACACTGAATCGCATGTCTCATCAGTATGTGCACTTTGTACAATACTCTGAATTACTAAATGGACAACCAGCTGGGGAGATAAGTGAGCAATAGAGTGTATTTTTAAATGCACAAGAAATCAAATCAAACAGGACACTGAAATATCTCCCTGTAACAAATAGAAAGCACATAGATCTTCTAATTATTGCAGTGGAGAAGATGGAGCTGGTTAAAGCAGAAACATGACTGGAAATTTTAAATATCTGAAAGATCTTTCCTCAGGGACTGAAATAGGAGCAATAATAATCAAAAATGATTATGAGTCTTATAAGGACATTTTGGATGGCAAATATGGAAGATAACTTTGATAAAAATAGCAAGGCATGCCTTGGTGCACTGGGTACACTATAATTACGAGTAGAATTTTCCTCAGTAGAGATAAAAAAAGTTCTTGATTACTGAATCCTTTGAAAGCCAATTGCCACTTTTTTCTCCCATACTTTTGTACCTCAGTCCTGCAGCTGGAGCTGCATGAAGAGGCATTTATTCTTTTTGTGCTACACCTTTATTTTAGTGGGAGATTTCATTTCAGTGGAAAATGTACCAACCTTACTATCTAGCACATTTATGCAACAGCTCGAGAAATACTCTTTCTAAGGCTCGAAGGCCAAGTCTGCTTTTTAGACAGAATTTGTCAGACACCTAGTGTTGTTTCACTGGAAGTAAAAGCAGCCTGGAAAGTGAAAAAATAATCCTAAATCTCAAAACCAGAAGTAGTTACAGAAAAGTAAAAAGATATTATGAACCTAGTACTGAAACCAGTGAGCACATGTTAACCTGCAGGCACTGCAAATACCCCCCCCCCCCCCCCCCAGTCACTTTTGTGTGGCTACTTCAGGAGCCAAAAAGTAGCAAATACAGTTTAAGAATCACAAAAACATATTAAAACAAAGGACAGTTCTTTGTTTTAGAGGAACGTCTCTCCATTCACATCAATAGGGCTGTGAATGCCACAACAGTTGAAATGAGGATTTGACATATTTAGAGAGAAAGGCACCACAAACAGGGTTCTGATGCCACCTCAGTAGCTGAAGAGTCACATCAGATTAAAGAGGTTTCAGGCTACCAACAGTGACAATGATTTCTGAACCCAGGATGCTGACTTAACAGCTATCCCTATGAAGTCAACATCGTGAATGAAACAGCGGAACAGAGCAACAAGACATTAGGAATGACTTGCATGGGCAAGATACAGCAAGGGACTCAAGTCTCTTAAGTAAAGAGACTAAAAAGAATTCAGGAAAGCTAAGGGGTAGAAAAAGATGCTTCTGTTCCTCACATCTCTCTTAACAGAGCACAAAAAGAAGGTTTCCTCTGGTCCAAATTCTGCAATGAGCAAGGGGAGGAAAGATGCTGTGTCTGCACCAAACTTACATCAGCCTGGGCTTGTGCTTTTATATACCCAATGGTTTGTCCGTAAAAGCTAACGAAAAACCTGTGTGAGTAACTACATGGGACAGAGGGTAGCAAGTTAAAAATGAAGAAAGAGTTGTGTAACCAGATGTAAAGAATTTGATATTAAAAGACAGCGCAAATTTAATTTCACAGTGCAAAGTTCACCACCTAAGGACAAACCAAAAGAAGGAACTCTGTATTAAATAAGACAACTGCACTGCAAAGTTGGCTTAAAAAAAAAAAAAAACCAAACCAAATGAAGCTCCCTGAAAGCAATTCCATGAAGTTACCAGCTAACACTGACAATAAGAGAAGAAAAAATACGTACAAAGATTCATTGCCCACACAGAAAAACAGCCACAAAATACAATGCCACTCTCAAGGCAGGTTGATGTCATTGCTAAAATAAATACTGCATAAGTGTTATCTTTACTCAAGCTTCTGAAGCTTTAAGAGACAAGCAGCCATTAAGTGCAGGGCTCCAGGTCTTCACTGTGCCTCCCATGGCCTGACACACAAAGCTGAGCAGGGACCCTACTCACCGCAACAACAGGGGAAAGGAGACTTTTAAAGTACCCATCCTTGCTCTCCGTGATTTTTTCTGTGTCAGGAACATGGCCTGAAACACTGTGAATAGCACTGTGCAGAAAATCATTGTGTTCTACTTGTCAAAACAGCTTCAGAGGGATTGCAAATCAGACTTACATTTTTACAGCAAGAATTCCACTGGAACTATATTCAAATAGAGAAGCAGCAAGATAAATCTGCCACTGGTACCAAGAAAAGCTCAAAAACCATCACAGAAATAACAACAACATATAAAAGAGGACAAGAGCCTTCTAACAATGGAACAGTCTTTAAATGGAGTGGGAGATACGTTCAATTTGCTGTAAATGATAGCCCTGAAAGAGTACTGCACATTAAGTAATGACACTGAGTGGCTGCTGTAACAGGCAGAAAGTCTCCAGAAGTGCCCAACACAGCAGCACAGCCAATCAACACAAGTGTCTCGGAGGTGTTCTGGAAAATACCTGTACAGGAATAGTCACTGCAGACTGCTGAAATAAAACCTTGTGCTGAAACAAAACTAAATGAATTTAAGTAGCAAGAACCACCTTGATGGGCTGGCTGCCTTCCGATTAAGACTGCAGGCTAAAGCCTGCTGGGAGAATCATATGGGCATCAAGAGGTTTTGGCTAGGATTGGGACTTTTTGTGGTTGGGTTTGGTTGGCTAATGGTTTATTTTATAGATGTACTGGAGCAGCATCTTGAAGCCTCATTACAGCTTACAGCTCCATTAGACTAGCAGAGCAAAGCAGACAGAAATAGTACTGTGCACCAAGGGGAGTGAACTCCTGTGAAAAATGTCATAAAAACAGTTCCAAAAAAATAGTCACAATTTGTCTTCAAAATATCTCAGCTCTTAAGTGCTACAGGTTTAATTTTTTGGACTAAACACTTGACAGAACAGACCTCTGCAAAACACTTAAATTATGCTGAAAATACTACTGGTTGGGTTTTGGGTTTTTTTTAAGTTCTTTGTCTAATCACTACTCAAAAATCATAATCTCATTTCACACAAGATATAATTAGAGAATGGAACAAACACTAAGGAGGCACACAGAAATTGGTAGCACATCTATTGTAAGTACCAATTATGTTAACACTTAATCACCCTTCGGGGAATCTGTGTTTTATTATTTATCATGTTGAAGCCTAGGTTTCCTCAAAACTGCCAGTTTACAGTCTCTCAAGGACTGGCAACTTCTAACCTTAAACCCAGTTCCTCAATCTTTTACTCAAGCTAACTAATCACACATACTTACTTGGACAACAGAATAATACACAGTAGCAAAACAGAGGCTGAAAATCAGATCTAGATCTGAAACTTCAGTTGCACATGAAGATCATAAAGAAAGCAACCAGAAGTCTAATTGTTAATCACTCTTTTCTTACAAGCTTTTGAGAAACTGTGTGTTGAGGAGTTTGAATACTTTGTATTGTATTCAACCATTGAAACGAGCAGATCAAGTGTTCCAAATTTTTTCAGAGAAGCTCCATGCTGCAATCAAATGTTTTGCAATTCAAAAAACTGGAGGCCAAAAGCTCCAAAGCGTGCCTACTTTTATCCTCTGACTGTATTAACATACTGCTCTGCATAAGAGATCAAAACCACAAACTATTGAAGAGTATTTATAGATTAAGTTCTTTATGTTCAATCTATTAACTTAGCCATTGTGCACCGGAAAGAATATGCATTATGCTGTACCAGAAAATGGCACCAGTGTATTCCATTAATCTGTATTATGTGTGGCAATAATTCTCTTATCTTCGAGAGAATTTAAACCATTTTCACTTATTCCGAGTTGTGCTAGAGGCCAGCTGGACAAAACCTTGAATAAAACTGCCAGCTGGTCAATGACATCCATTCTCTACAGACCTTCCGGAAGGCCCCCGAGTGCACCAACAGCCCTGGAATGCCCTGACCTGGCACCTGCATCCACAAAACCAACGCCCAAGGGACCAGGGATCGTGCTGTAGGACTGTGCTGGGGTGACTCTCAGCTCATGGGACAGCCCACACCTCTCTGCTCCCCGACACGAGTTCTCCAAAAGATAACTTACTTCTTTGGGAAGGGAAGGGGAGAAGTACTACCCATCTATTCAGTCTCAGCGGCCAAGATGTCAATTAAAAGCTATTAACAGGATTCCCTCTTTTACAGCAACAGCAATTTCTTTTGCCTAGACTTCAAAATTTAGCAGTCTGCCTTCTCCTTCCAATTAACTTCCCAGCTCCTTGTCTCATCCTCCACTTAAAAATATTAAAGAGAGCAAATTGGAAATAATTGGAATAAAAGCAGAGAATGCAGTCAGTGCCCAAGACTTGCCAGAGACAACACCGAGCCAAACACCCAGTTCTCAGAGATGAAAACTAGTGTGCCTCTGCTATGACTGTGGCAACGACGAAGCATCAGAGGGAGCACTGGCCTCACTCATACCCATCATAGAGTAAAGTATCTGGGGAAGAAGTTGATGCTTTGATGATTTCACAACTGAAAAATCAAAATTACTCACCAGATTTGGTCCAAGTGTCAGGTAGAATGTTCTTTATCTGACAACAAGGACTTCTCCAGACTCCTAAAAATGCTAAGAGACTATATTGCTATCCTGTGCTGTGAACACACCAATGAAAACATTTTATTTTACAGACCTATTCATATATAACTCTAGAGTACAAAGCCGTAACATTTCGAGAATTCAAGTGGTTTTCAAACAAAAACAAAAAAAAAATCGGAGATGAATGAGACAAAGATGTCAGTACAGGATTAAAACAACCTTTTAAAAGAGGAAGGTGAGATGAAAGCACAATCAGTATACAATAGTTTAATTTCTACCTCCTTTCTTACATTCAGTGCCTAAACCACTTTATAATGGTTGCTTCATAACATCGTAACGTTACTGAAATTACCATCAAATCGTGCTCCTGAATTAAAGCATTGGGGGTTTGTTTGGGTTGGGTTTGGTTTTTATCCCCAAGAATGAAAAAGTAACTACTGAAAGGCAGTACACATCCTCAGTCTGCAGAGACCCTGAGATGGCCATCCCTCTGATACTGTACCCTCCCAGGCATCTGACTGCCGTGATCATTCCGAAGGTTTACACAAGTGAAATATCAGTATCACTGGTTTTCTACTAATTATTTCACTGAAAAAAAAAAAAACCAAACATCGAGTTGAGGAAATCAGCCACCGTTTGGGATGTTTTTACTGTGCAGACATTGCAGAAACACACACTACTGTGCAGGACTGTGATGATGAGAAAGAGGAAGCTTGAGACATTATCATTCATTCCAGCACAGAATGCTGGAATTTGGTAATCAGTGTTTGAATACAGACTTTATCTTTCAAGTGATTTTTTTTTTTTCCTCCCCCCATTTCATCACTCAGGAAATAATTTGGTCTTCTGTCATATCACCACAATGGAAATGGTAAAAGGGACAGAAACCTAACTTCTCTGCAGAGCTAAGTGGGGAGAGGAAAGAACAGGCTATCAGAAGAAAGGCTACTTTGGGAAATTAAGATCTGCTTTTCTGGAAGCTTCTTTCACCAGATATGAAGTCATCATATTTACTTTTCTTGCTTGGTCCAAAAGTTTCTTCCACTGCAGTTTCCCCTTTCATGTGAATTTAAACATTCATTTGCATTCAACAGAAAGCAAACTAATTGCTTGATAATGACCTTTTAAATGCCCAGATTAACCTTAATGGCTTTAAATGGAATTTTAATGAATTATTTGAATCTAACTAATTATTTGCTATTTATACACAGAGTATTTTTGATAAATGACATTTTAGCATAAGCTGGTGTTTTAAGCTGCACTCTGTGCAGAGGATAGACCACAGGAGAGGCATACAGATGTATATATTCACACACACTTGTGCTCTGGCTTGATAAGCCTAGCTAATGGCATGGTTTAAAACAGGGCAGCCACATGCAAGCCCATGGGCTGCCTGACTCCAGGCAATGCAAGATAAACTGCTCTGAAGCAAAAAAGAAGAGAGATTTCAGTCCAGATCTCCCACATTTCATGTTGGTGCTCTAAGCATGATTTGCATATAGACACATCCATAACTCCCAGAATCAAAAATCTGAAATTCCAACTTTGCCAATCCAATTTCAGGAAAATGGTCAAAACATTTCATACTATTCTAGTATGAAGAACAACTTGAAACATCAGGAGTTCCTGAAGAATAGGCCAACAGGTGTACGAAGTGTAGCTTTGCACAAAACCCGTTTTATCTTCTGGAAGAAGGAGGTGAGCATAGCACAAACTTCAACAGAAGAACTAGTAGTCTGGAGTTAGAGCTTTAACATTTATATATCTTCCAGACTGAGCTGTCAAATGAACTTTATTCACCTCCATTTCAGCTACTCTAAAACTACATTGCAAACTGTTTTAAGTAAGTTTGCACAAAACTGCCTTTACCCAAGAGCCTGTCACCTAGCTATCACAGAACTTCAGGATGTGCCAAAAGTAGTACAGAAAATCATTGAGTTCGACAACCTTGGTCTTAATTTGGGTTATTTCACTAATTTTTATGGTGCCTTTCATTAAAAAAAGCATAATATCTTATGTTTTCTGACATCTGCCATCCAAGAAGTTTACATAGAAACACTAACAGATCTGAAATTTACTTAAAATATGTTAGATTTCTTCCCATTTCTTTCCTACATCATAAAATAAAGTTTCTTACATACCAAAATAAACTAGAAAAGTTTTAAAGACACATTTAGGAACATCAGTAAATAGCTAAGTTACTTCTTTATTAGGAAGATAGACTCAAATGACAACAAGAAGGAGGCTGGTTATCTTACAGTATATCAGAAAATAAAATCAGAGTTGGGAATCTAGGGCTAGGCACCATGTTTTCTAGCAGAACAGAGAGCTGCTTCGATGAAAACAGGATTCTGCTTTGTCTTTCTGGCAGACTTCATCTTCGTTGTATTTTCTAATGATGAAGCAGACAGAAATGGCAGTCAGCAATGGTCATTCATACCCCTACCTCTTCAAAGCTCCTTGTTGACACCATTTACAAAAACACGTGAAATTTAACTGTACTTTGAGTCAGATAGACTACCATGATATCTAAAAAGTATGTTACAGTCTGTTCAAACCATCAGCCAAGTTCCCTGATCAATCAAATGATAGCTTTTATGGACTAGTCTCTTCCTCACTGTAAAATCTTTTGCCAATAGAAAAATATAGAAACAAAAGAAAAGTTGTGCCCTCAAGACAGAGTGGCAAAATAAAGACACTGAAATACATCTTTCATGAGTTAGTACACTGCAACAGCAGAACTCAAGTATTGTAAATGATGATAAAAATAAGGTACCACCCCCCCCCCCCCCAGGCTCTACCAGATTCTTTTTTTCTTGGTCAATGCATCAAAACTTAGTTCTGCATGTAAACTTTTCAAACAGAATGCAGAGTTCAATTCCGTGGAAATTACAGATCTGCTCATCCCAACAATAGTTAAATTGAAAGTTCTTATAGGAAAAATGTTTTTAAAAATCAAACCTGCAATTTCCAAAACTGAAGTGTTCCACTTTGGCTTCCTAAAGAGACTGAAGACATTTCGGGGATTTAGCATTACTGCAGCTTTACCTGATTGTTGCAGTACTTTTAACTTTTTCCTAAAGGAATTTAAATTATTTTCACTTTTTTTTTCTCTCCGCCCCCCCCCCCCCCCCCCCCCCCCCCAATTCATATGAACAGCTTGAAAAGTCCATGAAGAGTTTCACTCTTTATCATTATAAAATATTCTAACAGGCATCTTAGTTTTCTGTCTGTTACGTAAGGTTTTTTGGAGACAAAGTTTTGTTCCTGTGACTAGCCATCTAGTCATGCCTTTGACTTTTCCTATGTATAAAATATGCTCCCAGCTACACTAACCTATTTGAATTTCCCACTGAAACATATGCAAATATCATAAACAGAACTCTGCTTTAAGTAGTTCTATTAAAATTCATGCACTGACTGAAATAATAAAAGAACTCAAGACAAATTTCTGCAAGCTTTGTACATCTGGTTCATACAGATCTCTAGAAGAGTAAGGTTTAAAAAGAGAGATTTCTCATACCTTTAGGTAACTAACAAAAAAGAAAGCAAGTTTAAGAGTCAAATAGGTTCTTTATAACAAACGTCAGCAGAATTCCTCCACATAGTAGAGTAATTTAATAGCAAGTACTGTCATACCTCTCAGACTTCAAAGATGACTTTATCCTCAGAAGCTCACTGGACAAATGTGTGTACTCTTTTTTTTTTTTTCTTCTTCTTTTCCACTAATTAAAAGGCTGTTAAATATTCTTGCCTTTGCTGACTGACAAGTTCATGATCCACACTTCTCACGCAGCAGACAGGCTGGAGAGAACTGAAGTTGACAGACTTGAAATATAAATTACCATGATTAAGGGCTTTTGCCAAACAAATATAAAAATTCAAGTTGTGAGGAGTTTGGCAGAGTGAGGCATTTGTTGGTGATGGTGTGTGACACACAAAGAGGAAAACATCAGCTCCTCACCAAACAAGCACACACTTATTGTCACCTTGGTAAGCTGCAATCACTTCATATTTCTGTGATAAAAGGAAGCAGAAAATTGGTGTGCCATAAATAGAAGAAAAGACCATGGGCATTATGTGCTTACAAGCAGAATAAGGAAAGTTAGAGGACCCTTGGGAGTTGAACCAAACTGCTTCATTTCACCCTCATCTCCTTTTGT
Organism: Todiramphus chloris collaris; assembly: GCA_025345505.1. Classification (NCBI taxonomy): domain Eukaryota; kingdom Metazoa; phylum Chordata; class Aves; order Coraciiformes; family Alcedinidae; genus Todiramphus; species Todiramphus chloris. The sequence goes on from JANVCC010000046.1 coordinate 1,832,311, forward strand.
CTCATTTTACCCCCATAGTTGGATGTCTCAGTATTATGCATTTTTCTTCTTTCCTCAAAAGGAGTATCTGAGATAATATTGGTCTGTTGCTTGATGAGGTCAGTCACCTTACAAGTAGAGATGCAGAGACATTTAAAGCCTTTTTCTCCCATCATTAGCACCAGTGATGAGCACTGGGACTGTGACCAGGGGTGGGCCAGGGAGACATGGGGCTATTGGAGATGATAAGCTCCCAGTTGATTCTCAACTTGTTCAGGACTTGCTGCTCCATCTGGATGCCTATGGGGTTCAGTGGGATTCACCTGAGGGTACTGAAAGGGCTGGCTGATGTTACTGGAGGACCTCTCCATTATTTTTCAACACTCATGTAAGCCCAGATGGGTCCCAGGCAACTGGACGTTGGCAAATGTCAGAAGGGAGAAAGCTTTAGTCATACTAGGGAACTTTCAAGTACCAAAGCAAAATAAAAAGGGACTCCATGCACCAGCAGAAAGCACTTGTAAGCATTGTCAGAACTGCAATGTAAACATGTAAACTGGACAAGTACAATGATTTTTAATGCCTAATCTTGGGAACAAGAATAAGATTCAGGCTTTGACTCCAAGACACTGAACAGGTATAAACAGCCATGGAAAGATAAAAAGAGTCCAAAATCCCAGATGTTTCAACATGCTACAGTTTTCCACCATTAATCTTCTCACAAGGGGGTTGGTGTTTTAAGGAATTAAACATCAGGTAAGTCCTATAATGTTCAGCAGGAGCAGACAGAGGTCAGTCAAGAAACATTTAAGTTACGTTTCTGCCTTCTCTAGGCTCATTTTCAACATGCAATACTACAAGGAAAGGCATCTTTCCACATCTACCAACTAAACACAACCGCCCTCCGATATAAACTTACCAGGGAGAAAAATGGCATCAAAATGGCATCCTCAAGGGCTAAAATGTCTCATTTCTGCTTCCCTACTGCAGCTCCAAGCTTGAAATCATTCCACAATCTCTCTTACCATCTGCTGGATAATGGTATTCTTTCTTTAATCATTCACAATGATTAAAAGTATTTTGAGGATAACTTTTTGGAACATACAAAATAACCCCACATCTGACAACTGTAGCAACAGCTCCACATGGAACGGAGACTCAACTGGTGCCTCTAGACAGCAGCTCCAACACATTATAACCTCACTTGGGGAACACCTACCTGATTGCAAACCAGAGAATTTTATGCACTGTAAAAGCACCACTGTAAGAACATTGCTTGACATTAGACCAGGCAGAAGTCTCCTAGAGAGGCAATCTGATAAGAAGTTCATTTAAAAAATCTTCCCCAATTAAGTGTTCTTACCTCAGGTGATAACTGCCTGAAGAGTAAAGATGTCCAAGAGAGCAATCAAATGATTGGACTTACAAGGAAATAAATACTATCATTGTTTAATGGAAAGTTGATTTAAAACCAGAAGTTATTTCAGCAAAAACTGTAAAAAAAAAAAGGTGTGTTGATACTATTAAATTAAAGGAAAATATTTATCATTAAACATACTCAAAGGGTTCATGTTGCTTATCACAATAACATTCTTGATAAATAACAAAATTAATCTGAGTCAAACTTAGTTTACTGCCTCTGAGGAACTAGAGGCTCATTACCAACATCATTATCTAAAACTAATTAGTTGTAATTAGTTGTTGGTGATTGTAACCTGCTGGTACTAGGCAGCTGATCAACATTCCTCAGAAACAAACAGGGCTGGGCTGGAGAGAAGAGGGCTATTTCCTTTTGCTTCAGCCTCAAATAACAGAAAGGGAATTAAACAACTGTTTATACCTGTGCACATTGCAGCTCAGTTTCTGTCATTAATCTATAAAACATGGTGATATTGGATGTGGTTGACATACATTGAGTTCTGAATGTTTTGCTTGGTTGGATGACAGAAATAGAAATCTTAAAGTGCAATTAAATGTTCTATTACCATTGTTTAATTAAATAAGTACTGGATTAACTTGTCAAAGCAGATTTCACTAGCGTGCAAGAAGAGCATCTTCATTTTTCTTCATGAATGTAATCTGTGCCTAAACACTGTGATGATTAGTATAATTACTTTAAATAGGACTGGGTACATTTAGGGAAAAGGGATGGACCAATTACTGAGTATTCCATGGAAAACAGTTCCTTTTGTTTCCCTAATAATATGCTATGGAACCATTTTCCTTCTTTTTTAACTGAAGACTGAGTTCATTTAAAAATCCTAAACTGAAGTTTAGGTCAAACTTATGTTCCATATCAGAAGAAAGCCCTTCAGTGTGACATCAGTCTCAGTGTCTTGTTTAGTGGACATAGTAAGGGTCACGATTGCAAGGAGACTTTCAAAAATTGAGCTATCTGTATTGGAAAATTTCCCATTAGCCACTATCCATCCACCTTGTAAAACCTGTCTTGTTATAAACAATTTAAGCCTGATGTAAATCTCTACCATAGTAAAAGAGCAGGTGAGCAGGAGGAGGTGAAGATTTACTTACGGAACCAACCTGGTGGTTTCTATGTGGTGAGAAATATGTATCTATGCACATATATTAATACACATGGATAAACTATGGAGAGCAAACAGACCTGTCAACTCTGCTGCAAACAAAGCCATGGGGGGTTTTTAAATCCTTTATTTGGTTAATACTCTGAAGCACAAGATTTACTGAGCGTGACGCAGACGGGAGGAGTTGGTGCTGAAGGGCGGACATTGCAGCCAGCACATAACTGACCTCCACTGGCTGCAGGTAACCAGCACCATCACCAAAATTCTTAAGGCTGCAGAGATTCCTCTTTGGATTAAATATTTTCCTTGCTTTGAAATAGAAGGATGTGAGATTATCCCTCTGATTTTATGAACTGGCAGAAAACTATTATTCATGAAGTCCCAAGTACACAAAAATATGCTTTGTTACCATTATTTATCACTCTTTGTGTTATTTATGTATCACTCTTTTTTTGACAAAGAGAATAAAATTACTTAAAGAAATAACAGGACACAAATTAAAGGACAAGCAGTATGCTGTATCTAAATGTAAAGTCTGTATTTGTGCCATACCTCAAATGTACTAGTACAAGTACTAGAAATTTTGTTCAAAGTTATTTATTCATAACCAGATTTAATTACAATTCACACATAATGTGTGTTACCTTCAAATTGTGCCTTGGTGTAAAACCCACAAAACTAGCACGAAATATTTGCACAGAGCAGTGATCAGTACCAACAGCACTAAACTGGACTGTGTTCATTACAGCAGAACAAAAGGAAAACGCTCGAGTTCTTAAGCTTTGGATTTTCATGCAGGTTATTTATAAGGCTGTATTTATAATGCTCAGACTCAGAAGGAATCTTCCCAATTCATGTAGAGCAACTGAAGAAAATGACACAAACCCTTCTGATTAAATAGTCTATAACAAGATAGGCACCTTTGATATAAACACGTCTGAATGTTACAGACTTTCACAGCTGACTTTGAAGTGTGCAGTTGCTGATGGTAACCTAGGTTAGGAGGACATCATGTGGCAGAACACCACATGAACAGACCCACTAACTCCCACAGAAAAACCCCTCAGTCTACAGCTGCTGCCCCTTGCAGCCCAAAATATTCAATACCATTGACAGACTCTGGAGAAGCAATGGCCAGTATCTGGCAGTAGAAGAAAAGAGAGGATTATTATGGTGATCTGCAGTTCTGTTAGAAAGCTGTGGATGAATGACTGGACTCAGGTTTCCTCAGTCAATAAGCCTAAGCAGCCCTTCATAAAATTTTACAAGTCACATTTACAGGGTTAAATTTCACCTTTCTATGCACTTAGATCAAACTGTCTTTGAAAGAACCCTACCAAGAGCAGTAATTTGTGCATCTGTGATCTGAAAGCCTCAATAAGCAACTCCAAGGAACAGATGAAAGAGCCCCATCCTAGCTCATCAGTAAAATTTCCCCTGAACAACTCCATGATTACTAGTAGAGGAGTCCAAAAAATATAGTGCTAGACAGGTATTTCTGCAACTATGCAGTTTGTGCTGCATTTCTCTAAAAATTCCATCTTATTTCCCTTGTCACAGCCTGATAATAAATCCCTAGAATATTGAATACAAGCGGAATCTACTTAAACTGTCATTTTAGAAATGAAAACTAAAGCAATCTGCTTTAGCTGTAACTCTAGTCATAAATTACAGGTTCGATTCAAATTGTTATGGTTTCAGTCCAGGAACTCGGACAGAACTGGAAGAACAGAGAACAATTTAATAGCATGGCTAAGGATGGACAAACCTCTACACATTTAGAATTCCATTTCAGATAATCACTGAAGACAATGGAAGTTCTGTATCAGAAAAAAAAAAGCTGGAAAACAGAAATTGTAAGATTTTTCTCTTTCTTGTTTCTGGCCAGAAGACACAGGCTCAGGTCATGCTCTTTGCTTTCACAAAATCATGGGGTCATTCTTGAAGTGGGTTTTTTTTCACTGAATTAGAAAAGCTATCCGAGACATTAACATTAATTTTCAGTGCATTCTAAAATTCATCCCTACGGATGAGAAGAATTCTGTACTGCTGACTTCAAACACACAATTGAGATGTCCTGGCATATTCCTAGTTATAAGGCTTTTTTAACCAGTCTCAGACTGTAATGCTCAGGGAAGCCAAGCATTTCTTCCCCTACTATAGTATCATTTAGTAACCCGGGATCTTCCACCCTATTCCTACATTCTTTACAGAATACCTATTGACAAAGTAATAGTTTGTGCATTCCCATAACTCACCTCAGTGAGCAATCTTAGACATGTCTTAACCAAAGCTTTAAACAAACCTCCCCAGAAGAGTTTTGACAACCCCAGAAACTGCACAATCAAGTCTGCAAGCTGGGTAACTACATTTCAAGCACAGGCTCACTGGTCATGAAGGCTGGACAAAGAAATTAGAGTTTCTGATCAGTGGGGGCCCAGAACAGCACTCTGGTATGAGTAAGAAACTCCAGCACACCAGATTTTCGTGTGCGTATCTTGTATTTTGTCAGATGGAAAAAAGCATTCCTACCAGTAGTGCTTTTAGAGGAGGGGCAGTTTATTACGTAGAGATGCCTTCTCTGCTAGCAGTGAGCAGAGTTGAGGCCTTTGAAGTCCATGAACAGCATTTTAAAACAATGCAGGATATCTCAGTACAGGTGGTGAAGAAGTGACTTTGGTTGTTTTTAGGGGGATTTATGTGATGTGAAGCCTGCTGCAGCAGAGAGGTAGATTCTGTGATGCAAAGAGTCACCTCCAGTCTCACATTCTGCAGGCAGAGCCTGGGAAAGTAACAGTAGCAATTTACACCAAGACCATAGCTGTTCAGTTCCTTGGGCAGAATCAAACTTAAATAAGAAAGACAAGAACCCTGTTTTTCAGGTTATCCTGACAGAGAAAAAGGGAAAAACTGCATGGCTAAAATCACACCCTATAAAAAGGTTCACAGGGTGACCTAGTCTCCTGATGGCAACATTAAACAAAAACTCATAACCGACTCAAAAGGAAATAAATTTGTGCTTACCTGCTGTCATCAAACTTGGTGTTGAGTAGTCAGCCTTTATATAAAGGTGTTCTTCTGTCACTCACTTAACCTCTTCTACTTTATGTGCTTTTGCTTTTTCCTAGGCAAACACTTCAATAGACATACTATAAAAAAAAAAGGAATAAATCAGTATCAATGAAAGCACATTGGTGCTGCAGAGGAGGCTTCTATTTGAGCAAGAGATGCCTCCAAATCTATTCAAGTGGAATCCTCAGAAGGATTACTGAGGATGTACCACGGGAGCATTATTTTATCTCAGTGAATGATGGAATTAAAAAAGAGGTGTATTTACAAAAGAACACTGGTTTTAGAAGCCTGAAGGAACACTTCCTAATGCCTACCTACCAAATAATCCCTGAGAGGGACAGAGCAGTCTCTATGTGGAGCAAGGGAGCTCACACAACGGGATTTCAGTCTCACCTGCTCTCATCAATCCTGCCAGGAGGTTAAAATGCAAAAAGTAGGAATGCAAATTTCTTCAGCTACAACTCTCAGCCAGCAAGCAACAGGCTTCTATCAGCCAGCATCCAAACTAACTCCAGGTCAGCTTTCCTGGCGCTGGGCTGCGGAGAGCATGGCGTTGAGTGCGCAGTGCTGCCGTTCCAGTGTCTCCCAACTCCCCAGGCCGCCCGCCTGCTGGGTAACCAGACACCATCCCTCAGGAAGGGTGGTTTGCACTATCACACAGATTGCTGCTTTTCATTTCAGCACTGCTGACATGCAAAAGCTCAGGTGACTACCCTCTGAGAGTTCCAAATGTAGTCTGAAGGAGTTTCTAGCTGCCCAAGACGGGATTGTACAGTCTTGCTTGGCAGGTGCTTCGAGAGGATTTTCCATCTCATTTTGTTGCTTTTCAGCAGCTACATGAAAAATTTCTTGAGCATCTGGGATGACACGAATTTGGGGTTTTACACTTAGTAGAAAAAATATTTATCCAACAGATGGAAACATGATAAATGAGTCTTTAAAGTAAGCATGCCTTTTGAAAATCTCCTGCCTGAGTCAAGATCCAGAGTTGGCAGCAGACTGTCACAACTTCAAAAGTGTCATTGCACACAACAGAAAATGTCAGCATCAATCCTCCTTCTGTATATAAAAAAAACGTGTTCATAACCTAAGAAACATATGGGTAATCTGAATAATTGAGAAAAATCTTAGAGAAATCTTAGAGGAGCTATTTATACACAGGATGACTCAAAATTACATTTGTTTCCCATACTGTAATAAATGAATCCAATCTTTGTAAAAAGGGCCTGGTCTGTACTTGTCATCCTAGCTACGCTGGCTAAAGGGATGACAAAAAAAATGCACAACTATACTCAGTACTTTCACGCAGCAATGCAAATGAAGAAAATTTATGTTATTAAGCTGTAAAGGCAAAAGTTTTACCTGTTTAAGTTGCTTCTATGCAAGTTGGAATTGCCAATGCAAGCAAGGAAATGATGGTAGGAAACACACTAAACACTGGACCCAAACTAAACAACAAATTTAACATTGGTCATCTTTGATATTTAGTTCCAGATCTGAACTTTGCAGACAGACTTTTTATCTGAGTAGTAAGAGGTGGTACAGTTGTGTTTGTATCAGCAGCTGCAAATATTACCTTGACTTCCTTTACTTCCATCACATATTGTGGCCTCGAAGTTACAGAGAACTGAGAAACCTGGGCATGTAGACACAATAAACTCTTCCCTAACAAAATATTAGTCACCTTAACATTTTGATTGCAGGACTTACCACACGCCACAGGAAAAAAAAAAAAAAAAAAAAAAGAGAGAGAGAAAAAAGATGTGACATTTTATCCTGGAAAGCCTTTTGTCAACAATTATTCATGGAGGTAAAGTTCAGGAAAAATTGCTTTCTACTTCCTCAGTGATAACATATATGAGTATCATAAATGACATCATAAGGGTATCTTTATAAAGCTTTTGTTTTATTTCAAGAGACTGTACAGATTATCTATACATATTAACCAAATCCTTAAGTACAATCTGTATATATTACAAGACTGTATCTGTCTTTATTTGTCACACCTTTTTTTTTTTCTTTTTTAATTTTAACTATGTACTGTGGCCTTCTGGGAAAGGAATTAATGAAAATGGTCATCTTGAGACTCTGTAAATATGACCGTGCGCTTGGAAATCCATTATTTCTCTAACACCATGCATGTGCTTTCAGGTAGCACATACATCTGCACAGGAAGTAAGCACATTGTGTCACGTGTACCTAAATACACTTGATTGTATCTGAGTCATCTGTTCAATCACACAAATGTAAATGAACAAATATTGTGGATTGCAAATTTTTCCCTGGGTCTCATTTATTGATATTGCCTACTTTTCAGATCAAAGAATTCAGACCAGGTAATTTAAATTCCGAGGGTTTTCCTGCTTTTTAAATGCTTTAATTTGCAGATTTAATATATTTTCTTTTTCTTAATATAGAAATACACCTTTTTGTGATGATTTCTGCCCTTACATGTCATTAATATTACTGTATTATTCAAAGTTAAGTATATTTCAGAAAACTAAATAACCAGACAACAACCTCATGGAACTAGAGAATTATACTCAAGCACAAAACATTTTCCCCCAGGAAAGTCTCTACAGGACTGCTCAGTGAATAATTTCTGTAAAGATGAGTATCTGTGGGGTCAGACCTTGATACCGAATGGTAGTTTTCTCTTTTGCTGCTTTCTGAAAGAAGGTGCTTTAACCTGCGTATTACACTTACTCATTGCTCATAAACTATGCCCTTGCACAGAAATTGTTCTTCTTTTTCTCCACCTGTATACAAAATTCTGAAGCGACCTCTGATTTTCCCACCAGACCCACCAGGGAGCTTTCAGAGGTGTCACACATACTTCAGCAGAACTAACTCACCATTTCTCAAAAGGCTTCAGAAGAACGACACTTTCGATCTTCATTTCAATCAATAATAATGAATAAAGACTACATGGGCAAAAAATGCTGTGTAGTTGTTCTCCTAGGACTCAAATCAGCTAGCAGTAAAATCCGTGACCCCCTCTCTTGGAGAGAAATACCATTTTGGTATTTTACAGTGACTGTTTTTTTCTGGTTTACTGATAGATGCTTATCTCCGGAATACATATGAACATGCAAAAAGATCCAGAAACCCAGACTGGGAGTTGAAGAGAATACAAAGACCTGCAGGGAATTAATTAATTCTTACATATGCCATAGCCTTCTTCCAAAAAAAAGCCCTGAGGAACCAAGTAGCACTTAATAATCAAGCAATGGTTAGAATTAGTTGGACCCTAAATATGATTAAAAAGGAGCTGTTTACAGTAAGAGTTTAAAGCTCAAATGCTTATTTGCATGGACTATGCTCTTCTCTCCCAATTAGGAGGCTGAGGATGCTGACAGAAACCTAGCAGAATTATAAAACCCCTCCAACTCAAACAAATGAAAGGCTGCTGAAAGATCATCACCAGGTGATCTTCAAATCAGCAGTATGATGAAGGCACTTCCCAACTCCAGGACTTCTGGTGAGTTCTGAATAATATATTGCTTCTCTTAGCCAACTCACCTCAATATGTTATGGCTCACAGAATGAACCACAGAATGGTAGGGGCTGGAGGGACCTCTGGAGATCAGCCAGTCAACTCCCCTGCTAAAGCAAGTTCACCTAGAGCAGGTTCATCTAAAGAACAAGTCCAGGCAGGTTTTCAAAGCCTTCAGAGAAGACTCCACAACTTCTGTGGGCAGCTTGCTCCAGCGCTGCCTCACCCTGACAGCAAAGAAGATTTTCCTTATGTGTAGTTGGAACTTCCCATGTTCTAGTACGTGCCCATTACCTTTTGTCACTGGGCACCACTGAACAGAGTGCTCCCAACCCTTTCAGAATCTGCAATCAGGAGTTGCCAAAACCTGCTTCAGACTGTACTCTGGCAAAACTTGTGCTGACCAGCAGACATGCTGACACAGTGCTGAAGCAAGTACCAAGGCTGGACTAGAAATACAGAGTGGTTAACAAAAGGGGAGAGAAAGGTTGAGTTTAAAGAATGCACATATTTTTTTTTAAATACTATTTTTTTCATTTATGGATTGATTTTCTCTACATAAAGCCAATAATACTCCTGTTTAAAGCTACATAAATGCTGCAGCTATCATGGTAAGTATGGTAGAAGCTTTAGTAACAAATATCTACTTGGCTCATTACCTCTGCTCAGTTATCAACTACCTACTTTTAGCAAAGTCTGTGTAAAAAATAAAATGGCCTCTGTCTTTTTGTTTTTACTTGTGTGCTATCTACTATGTTACCAGTTTCCAATGAGAACCATACCAAAGTGCAGTAAAGCATTCTGCCTTCAATTATTTAAACAGAGTTTGAACACTAAGATGTAAGGTTTAATATTCTGTTATTAGGCTACCTCATGAAAATGAATGCATTCATTGCTTAGAGCAAGTCCTGCTTCAGCTGAATAACACTGCAGAATCAGCCTCCTATCAGCTTTCCTCATGGGCTTCTGTGCTAGAGCTCCTGTATTCAACCGCAGTCTCAGAAGACAAACCTCGCCAAGAAATCCATAATTCTACTCATTTCACAACTGTCTGAATTATGTGATCTTCTTCAGTTCCATCATTATCACAGAACTACCATACTTCTCTGTATTCACTGCTGTAGTATTTCACAGTAATAACTCAGAAGAATAAAGACAGAAGAATAAAGACATTAGTTGCAGCCGTATTGATGCAACTAATGCTACAGAATTAAGTGGTGTGCTGGATTTCATGCAAGCTCTTAAATTTACCAGTTTTCAGACCACGGAGAATTAACATTTTTAAATCAGGGAAAGTTCTCTTAGTTGTAGCTTTATGAAAAGGTAATAGTGAAGGCTTGCATATAGTAAAATCACATACACAGAAAATACTACTTTGTCCATATACCCTCCATTTTCTTTTTGAAACACATCACCACTTAGCAGGTTAGTCCTTTCTTACTAACCTAACACATGGCTTCCATTATGAACATTTATATTATATTATATTATATTATATTATATTATATTATATTATATCTATTATATAGAATTCTCCTCTTCTCTTCTCTTCTCTTCTCTTCTCTTCTCTTCTCTTCTCTTCTCTTCTCTTCTCTTCTCTTCTCTTCTCTTCTCTTCTCTTCTTCCTTCTCTCTCATCCTAGCAGAGAGAAGTGGCAAAAGTTTTTTAATCACCGGTGAATAGAGAGATAATTTCTTTTCAAAGAGGAGAAGGTACTAAGTCCCCACAGCCTGGATGAATCTGACAGCTTTTCCAAGCATTCCATCAGTGGATATATCTATGTGAGTCTTGATGTTCAGGAAGTGAATCTCCTGTTTATTCCTTCTTACCTGACTTTCATGGATCAGAGCACATCTAGGTATCTTCCAAGTGAAGGAAAGTGGAAGGATGCAAGCTACAGAGCAGCTCATGTACTCCAACTATCAATGGCCTTCCAGTTCACAGGCACAAACTGGAGCTAACTGAAAGCAGAGTCCCTCCTTTCCCTGCACTCATATGTCATGTGGACACCAGGTTCTCAGCACCAACCATAGATGTGGACATGACAACATTAGCTCAGGGCAGTAGGGAGGCTGGAGCCAAATTTTGCAGGGCAGGATGTACTTCCTTCTATCTCAACTTTCTTCTAAATAAAATTTCCTTTGATTAAATTATTTTAAGAATAGATCTTTTTGTTTGCACAGGAGGAATGGATGGAAGTTAGATTCATGTATGTCAGGAAGTTCAAAATGGAAACTCCAAGGTCTAGCAATCACAGCCTGGCATGTTACATGCTAGGACAAAGGTTGGACTTGATGACCCTGGAGGTCCTTTCCAACAGGTACAAAGATGAATATACTAAATGTGTGTGGTTTTACCACGTTTAGAATCTGTTACCATGTTTTTCCCGGAACTCCCACATATTTTGCCTCAAGTTTAAAAACCTATGTGCTTATTTCAGAGTATTTCATGGCAGTTTCATGTCCCCATTGAAGCACTGTAAAAAAATGGAAGTTTGGAAATCACAACTAAATCAGTGAGAAAGAAGTAAGAAATATGATAGATTAATATAGTGCACTTATTGAGTCTGCATATAAATTCATGTCTGAGATGAGTTTTGCTATTTTTTGAAGCACCAAAAGCTGAGGAGCTCTATTAGAAGGCTGCTTTTTGAAAATAAGTCACATTTTTCTGTCAAACAAAATGAAAAAGAAATGTACTTTAGACTAGCCTAGACTAGAATATTTCAGTTGGAAGGGACCTACAACAATCATCTAAAGCCAACTGCCTGATCAATTCAGAGCTGACCAAACACTAAAACATGTTGTTAAGGGCATGGTCCAAACACCTCTCAAACGCTGACAGGCTTCAGGCATCGACCACCTCTCTGGGGAGCCTGTAGCAATTACATCTTTACAGAATCTTAGTCCATAGAAAATGTAGATACAACTTTTTAGGACCTAGAGATTTGATGATGTAGGGTAAAAAAATTGTCCTCTAAGAGACAAAAACCAACAGGTCTTTTAGTGAAACTAAGCAAAACTCACAAAAATACAATTTCTTTGATGGCATAAAATAGAATATTGTTAACATAGCATTATTTATAATTATTTAATAACTTACTGGTTTCATGCTTTCATCTGTAACATCTTAAAATTAGCTACTCTGACACAGAAATTTCATATTACAAGAGAAGAAAATAGACTGAATCATCAAGAGAAAACAGCCAGTGTATAATACAATATTATAATAAAGATAATATTTATAGTAGATAGTGCTTAGTCAGATGTAGCAACTTGGGATTTCAACTGAAATTTATAACTGAACAAACAATATGAAACATAATAACATCCTTTTGTGGCTATTGGACATCTTAGTGGATTCCTAAGGGGAGGATGCAAGCTTGTCCTTAGCCTGAAAGCTACTGGGTGGCTGATATGGGACACACTTGTGGTGTTCATTTGGTTCACATCAGAGATGTCCATCACCACAACCAGCATTATCTGCCACCTACTTTTGCAGGTCGGGGAGGAACTAATTGCTGCATGGGTATGTAAGAGTCAGATACTATTTCCTCTTGAGAAGTGCTCTCCCCACTTCAAACTGGTAGAACTGGAGTGAGAAGCTTACACTCTTTCCATGTATTCAGTGTCCTGTGCTACATAGTCTGCCTCCTCAGACAGCTGATACGTGGTGCCCACCAAGAGTCACGTGGGCTGGCCAGCCTGAGCAGTGGTGCTGACACTGACACCAGCACACTGGGAATGCCCTCCACTCCAGCAAGGCACCCTGGCTCTCCCAGTAAAGACACCTCTGGCTAGGCATGCTCCAGGAGGGCAAGGCTGGGAGGCCTTCAGCATCCCCCTTCCAACGTCCCACACCCTAGGGACAGCTGATGGCACCGCTAAAATACTAAGTGGAGTGTATAGTGCAGACCTACAGCTTTTCTCCATCTCCCCAAGTGTCCTTGTCAGATTGCCTCAGTTCCTAAATACAACAAGTGAGATTGAAGAGGGTGAGAAAAGCAGTGGTGCTGTGTGGGAAATGCAAATAATAGCAATGCTGTGACAGCAAAATAGAAAAAAGGTTTAGACTCTACCTCCACCTGAAGTCCCCTTCCATGGGATCACCCACAGTATGTGATCATTTCTATTTTTAAATGCTGTTTTCTATCATGAGTCAGTTACCAATCTATTTCTGATCTGAACAGGAAGGACAGCAGAACAACTTTAATCACAGCTGAACCAAAATTAGAACAGAATATAGATCAGTTCAGTTCCTTTATTTATACTAATCAACTTTAGGTCTACCTCTATGAGCCAGTCAAAATAAGAAAAGTATCCATAAGCTCCTTCTGTAGATACTGAGGATCAGAAGCTGGTATAAAGTGTAATTCAGAACTGAACTGGGTATTGGAAGAGATGGGAGCTTCGAAACACCAGCATAGAACAGTTGAACATGAGTCAGCAATATACATCTGCAGTGATGAAGACAAACCACACACCCAACTGCATTAGTACCTGCATAGCTAGCATATTGGGAGCAGCTTTTATTCCCTTTGTTCAGCACTTGTGAGGCCACATCAAGATACCCTTTACTGGAATACTGTGTCCAGTTTTGGCACTCGCTGTAGGAAAGAGAACAACAAATTGGAAGAAGCCCAGAGGCAGTCTGCCCCAGTCACTGGGAGACTGCAGCACATTCCATGAAATGAGATCGAAGGTTCTTCAGCAAGTAGAAGAAACAAGGCTGCGAGGAACCCAAATGCAACTTTCTACCACCTAGAGAGGAGACATAAGAAGGCTGTTCCCAGAGGTGCGCAGGGAAGGAACAAAAGGCAATTCTGACCCTGCAGAACAAAACCAATCTTCCCCGTGAGGGTGGCTAAGCACTGCTGCAAGGCCCTGGAGCGGCTGCCCAACCCCACCCCTGGAGATCTCCAACCCACAGGGCACAGGGCCCCAGCTCCTGAGACTGGCCATGCCTTGTGCAGCACTGTCAGCTAGGTGACCTCCACGTGTCCCTTCTGACCTTCAGGATACAGTTCTAAAGCTGAGACTCACACATCACACATACAAATACACCTGGAACTAGTTCAAAATCAATATAAAATGGTTTAAAAAGAAACCATCATGACAATGTGTGACGTCAAAAACCTTTTTCTCCAGGGCAGAAAGTGATACTCTAGCTACAAAAATGTTGTGAAAAAGAAGAATAAATCCTCAGTAATAAGACAATGATGTTATTAAGGACATCTTATTATTAGAGGATCAACAAAGTAAGCTGGATGGCACTGGAAATGCAGTCAAGCACCACGATGGCAGATATGCCAGTGCAATATTCAGAGCCTTCTGCCCGTGCGCTCTGCTGAAGCCCTTGGCTTGGTTTTTCTAACTCACGTGTCTCATAATTCCTTTGAAAACTTGCAAACAGAATTACAGTAATCACAGTCTTGTGCAGACAATAAAAATATTGAAGTATCTTGATGTAAAAATGTGTAGATTGTAATGCTTAATATATAAATAGCTTTTCTCTTAGTAGCCCAAAAGACAAAAGTAGTTTTGAGCAGCAAGGCTGCCCTTACAGCTAGTTGCACGTGAGGGAAATACATCTAAGCAATACATCTAAAAGTCTTTTCCCAGGCTGTTTTAACTACAAGATAAATTCAGTATGTGCAGTATATGCAGCATGCTTACATTTGCTGTTTACAGGTGGACTTGGGTAATTTTATACAAGTATGTATAGATAAGCGTGAGGTCAGGCATGGATACAGCAACCTGCTTAATAGAAAGATGGAGATTTCTTGTTTAGTTGCCTAGCAATAAGATCTGACTCCTGGAAGCTAACAAATACTGATTAGAGAATGGAATAGCATTATTTAAAGTATCTAATGAATCATACAAAAAGGAACATAAGGCTATTGAAGAAAGGGAAATGCTAGGCCAGAAAAAATCAATTCTATCCAGTGAAACCTGTTCAGGAAAACATGTGATGTGAAAAAACTACAATATCTAAATTAAAGGAAGTCTGTTCACTCTGTAAACATTTTTCATTGTTCTTCCTTTAGCAGAAAGTCTAATTCCATCTTGACTAATGGATGTGGCTTTTGAATTGCTGTGTTTAACTTCGTCCAGCCCCCCCCAAGAGTGTGTGGAAGCTGGAGAGAGACAGGGTTTTTTTAACTGAACTGGATGAACATGATGACATCTGTCTTCCTGGAAAACACAGTATGATTCTGATGGGAAGTTTGACAATGTTTACTGGACTGGTGAAGAGGCAAAATTCCACACTGGTCTTTTATTTGTTAGGAAGAGCTTTACAATTGCACTGGTGCCTTCCAGCGTGTTTCTAAGGTCTCTTCTCTCAGCTGTTTCAATATTATAAATGTTTTTCCTCCCAGTACTTCAGAAGTAAAACTGGAAGGCCACAAGCCAAGGACAGGTAGCATGCTACAAGTCCAGCAGAGATTGGAAGTACTTACTTCTTGAAGCAGGACTGACATTGATCTCTTTCCCTTATAATGTAAATTTAAATAGATTAGTCTACATTAAAACTGGGAAACAGAGGCCACTGGATAGTATTCAGCATTATAACCAATGTGGACTTGTAATGCACTATTCATGCATTATTTAAACTGGGAAGAAGACACGTGACTCTTCTTTCTGCTACTTCTAACCTTTCTTTAAAATAGTCTTCTTCAGTAAAGCCTTTATAACGGTACTTTCCAAGATGTGCTCCTGTTGGAGCTGCTCCTTAACAGTATTGTGTCTGCTTAGAACAGAAAGTCATAAAATTTCTCTCACGTGTCCTGTTACAGCAGCATAAATCTAGAGTAACTCCACAGACTTCCTGTGTGACGCGTTTACTCGGGGTTTGTCTATACAAGGAAGTAACCATAAAGGGAAACCAGCCTCCATTCAGAGCAGTGTCCCACCTCTGAACGAACTCCCAGGGTAAACATCCTTACTGTACAGAAAGCAAAGGCAGCTCTTACCGTCTGAATGCAGAACAAGCTACTTTACACAAAGGCAGTCCTAGTAAAATCCAAAGGTGTAATCCCATTCCACAGTGCAGTGCTTTACAAAAATAAAATGTTACTGCAAGCAGCATGTCTTCCATCTAGGCATATATATTCTGCTTCTCAAACACTCCCTCATTTAATTTAGGGCTAGTTTCAGACACTGTACACAGATTTACATTTTAGCCTGAAAATAGCCTTTCACTGTCCATAACATACATCTACACAGAACAGATCCTAACTTCAGACTTAAACAGCACTCATTTTCCATGAAGGCAATGCCTTTATTTCTTAATCTTCCTTCCCAAGTTACAGAGACTGCTATACAGACTAATTAACTACATCTTTATTTGGTCTTGTACCACGGCTCCTTTGTCCTCATTAGAGCTGTATGAAACACCCCTAAATGGGACATAAATTTTATGTACTACATGAAAGGTTCTAATAAAACAGAGATTTGTATCACTAATTTTTCTATGTTGTTCAGACACTCTAGTGATAGAAACTACACAGATACCTAGGAAAGCAGAAGCAGGTAAAAATGAAGTAGATGCAAGTGAAGATTTTGATGTATTAATCACAGTAAACAGTTCAAGAAGAGAAAATAGTACTTATTTGCACAAATCCCTTAGGAGAGACTTGCTGTTTACAGAGATCTGCCAATAAAGAATAGATGGTCTGGGACTCCCTTTGAATTCTCCCTGATAAAAAAGTCCATGAAAGCAAGAATCAATATTATAGTAGTCTGGCCATAATTTTTTTAGATTACAGTTAATTACAGTTGTTATCTGCACTAGGTTATAACACCACACAGAGGAGATGGCACCATGAGGCTAGATCATCAGCTGACATCAAAAGGAGCCCAATAGTGTTCTCAGCTCTTTTTTTTTTCCAGGTAGCACTAGTTGCATTAGTAGTGATTTCCCTTCAAGAGCTCAGTGACAGCACTTCTGACAGGGGAAAGCAGAAGTGACAACTTTGCATCTTGTAAAAGAACTAATGGTTTGAAACATCAATGCCAATCCAAAACATCACTTTTGTTTGTTTATTTCCCAGTAAAGTTTCTCGCTGCAAAAGCTTCTTTTGAATCCTAAGGTTCACTGACTCTGAGACCTTGCTGGTCTAGAGTATAAACACTGAAGCAATTTCTTGATAGCTGGCCAAACCCCAGAGAAAACAATGAATGCTTCTTAGCAATATTTACACGGATTGCAGAAAAAAAATTACTAAATTTCATCAGATCTAATAACTAGATAATATTCCTGATACGAATTCACATCTGAAAACATGAGTAGTATGGTGATGTTCTGCATTTCTTAAAGAAGCCAAAAGACTTCATTTAGATCCCTTCTGCCCAAAACATGCAAATCAAGGAAATAGCACTTTGAATAAAGGAGCAATAATTGACTGATCAAATGTTGCCATACAAACTAGGATGTGTGAAACCTCTGAAACCCATCTGTCCTGCAAAGATTTGTGGGAAGAGGCCACTGTGGGAATGGAGGAAGACACAGAGTTTAGTGTATGAGCAGCACAAATGCTGTTACCTTACTCAGAATTTCTGCAGATCTGGACAGTCACTGGACCTGAACATGAGTTACAATTTCTTTTAAAACACTTTTGTGTTCTCATTTCCCTTGAGAAATGACAATTGCCAGCAAGTATAGCGTTAAATTTGCTATGTTGCTTTCACTCAGGTGCTCAAGGTAGGGTAAAGACGCCTGCTGAACTAGACAAGATTATGCTCAGAGGGTCTATGCAGCTTTGATGAGAGAAAGGACTTCAGAAGAACTATCCAAAACAGCTGCTGGAAGGTAGAGTACACACCCAGGAGGGCTGGGTTATTTTGCCTATCTTCTATCTGATGTTTCTGTAGCAGTTATGATACAATTTGGGCAGGATGAAGCTCGTTACAGATTAAATCTGTTTTCTGCAGATCGGTTTCTACTGCTTTGCAACTTTTGCTAATGGAACAAGGAAAGAACAGTTAGAGGGGAGCATTCTACACCCTAAGGTCACCTCCAGTCAATGCAAACAGAGTCTAACTGTTCTGGGCATCCATCTTTGCATTGCCTCTTCATGTTACACTGCTGCTAACAATTCACAGCATACAAAGCAACCGTCAGTGCCTTCAAGTGTCGTAGTCTTAAAGAAATTCTGTTTTCTGTGAGTCACTTGGCAATGCATTATCTGTAGGTACAGTCGTGTGTTAAACAGGAAGAGCTGAATGTTGATTATAGGTAGTAGGAGAGATAATCTCCTATCCACACCATAATCTAGCTGTTTACTAGTTCTTCCTCATCTTAGTGAGCTGACATGATTACACCTTGTTGTCTACCAAACTTCAACATCTATTTCCTGGAAAATAATGCCTGCATTGAAGAAATTAATGGTATCTATAGTTCCTGCTAGGAAAACACAGGTTAAGGATGCCACCAAAATCCATCGGTAAAGAAACAAATGCGCATTGTATTTTTACTATTCATTGAAGTTCAAAATATGAACTTCAAATATGAAACTAAGGCAGCTCTATCTTTTTTTTATGAGGAAAATGCAAGTCAGGAAAAGACAGAAGAAAAATGAAGTTTATGCTAAATAAACCACAAATTATCTTTTTTTTCCAGTTTTATTAAACCTAAATGTCATAGCCTATGTCACTAATATTTGGGGAGGAACAAAGTACCATTTGATTTCCTTTTTGAAAGTGCTGGTGTTATCAAAATAAGCATTTTCTTCCACTTGAAATCAATCCCTTCCGTGTTCTGATTGCCATGAACAGTGAAACTGGGAAACAGAGCTCAGAGTACTGAAAAGGTGAAAAAGTTTTATAAAGACTCACAGAACATAGCTATGGTTTCACTCCACTTTAAAGGCAGACAGCTTTAGTCCTTATTTACCTGTAGGAGGTGAACTGCTTTGCTTAAGTCCTTGGATTTTTCTC
The DNA here is from genome assembly GCA_025345505.1 of Todiramphus chloris collaris. Taxonomy (NCBI): domain Eukaryota; kingdom Metazoa; phylum Chordata; class Aves; order Coraciiformes; family Alcedinidae; genus Todiramphus; species Todiramphus chloris. Next base: position 1,851,339 of record JANVCC010000046.1, read on the forward strand.
GGTAGCTTCTATATAGGTATACACAGGAAAATTAATCTTTGTTATCTTTTTAAATTGCCAGTTAAAAAGTGCTGTATTTCTAATTGAACATTCTTATCGCTCAATTTCTTTTTTTTTTGGTTTTTTTTTTGGTTTTTTTGTGGGTTTTTTTTGGGGTTTTTTGTTTTTTTTTGATTTTGTTTAATTTATATAGAAAATGCTTTAATTTAATTTAAGACAGCTGGAAGTATTGAGGCCTTCACGTTAGTTGCTATTTTTTCTCCACTTCAGTATCCAGGTTCTAATTTCAATCAGTCCATAAACTCTGTGCATTTGAACTTCTTTCAGAGTGTTCTCATGCTGACACATCCTCAGCCTTGTACTTCTTCCAGTTCATAGAATCACAGAATGGTAGGGGTTGGAAGGGACAAGAAAGAATCGAGAGGAATAGGATTATGTTATTCGAATACATCCCTCAAGCACTGTTTACCTTGTGTTGGTGATTATTCATTTTCTAAATTCACTAAACTTGTGAAGCTGGCTAATGGGAAATAATCCTATGATGCTGAAACGGCTTGTATTGCCCCAGAGAATTCAGTATTTCCAATCTGCAAAATGCATTTACCTCCCCCATGGAATCACTGAATGCTTTGGGTTGGAACAGGCCTTTAGAAGTCATCTAGTCCAATCCTGCTTAGGTCATGTCCTGATAGTGGTTTTGATTCTCTTCCCCTGTCTCTCTTCCCAAAGTAGGTATAAGCAACAATTTGGGTACAAATGGGAGAAAGCCTCCTTTATGCAATTTCTTTAGAAACCCAACTTATTTCACCATAATGGGGGGGGGGGGGGGGGGGGGGGAAATTACATCATTTCAATGAGAAGCCCCACTTGCTTTACATGGATTAAGGACTAAAGAATGCCAATGTAAAAACACAGAAATACAAACTCATTTTAACACGTGATAAGTAGACTGGATTTAATAAAGGAAACTACAGGTTAAACAACAGAAATGCTGTTCATTGTAACCTAGTGGCTTAATGCTTTTGAACCTATTTAAAAATACAAGTTTCCAATAATATGCTCATATGTGCAAGGAATCATGTTTTTATATCAAGGACAGGTTTTGAGCTTTTCAGACAGCTAACAAGGGAAACTGAAAGGATTTGACTGACTTCTAAGAGGTTAACCTGGATTTATAATTATTTGCCCAATTTCCCTGCATTTTTGCATCCTCTTGATGACTGAAAATGCTAAGCAGCTTTTCCTCACCCTTATTCTACCTCAAGTGGATCTTTGAGCCCTACGTAACAGAAAATCTGGTCCTTACAGAAGTTTAACAGAGTATTAATGCTATCCTTTTCTCTTTAATAGGAACTCTATTAACAGCAACCATTTATAACTTCTCTGTGTAGATAACTTCTCTCTTAAGCTGTAAGAGGACTGGCTACTTTTCTTCCCACGGAAAAGTAAGGCAAACAGCAAGGAGTAGCCAACTATGTCCACCAGAAGCCCTTTTCTGCAAGCAGCTAAAACTATATACATACTCTGTGGTGTATTCCTCGTGTTTCCTACACATGCGAACTGTGACACAGCATTTTCTGCGATGAAAAAGACAGTACAAAATTATTTTGATAATACCTAGGACAGCATTTTAATAATAGCAATTTCCTATCCATGCTTCTGAATTAATCAATAAGGTATTTTGATAGAGAGGAGAGTATTGCAGTGCAGCTATAGGACACTGATCCTCTTCCAACTCAATGAACTAAAATTTGTGTTCAGCTCCAGTAGGTGTTTATGAGTAGGAAAAGTATCTCATATAGAAGATGTTTGTCACAAAACCACTTAAGCAGGCACATTTTTTTCAAGCCAATGCATTTTAAAATCGATACAAGGATTATTATTTTTTAAACACAGTCAATGAAACCACAGAACTCACTTGATACTAGAGAGGCCTAAAATGAGCCAAAATCAGATATTAACCTAGGTAATTGAAATATTAACAACTATAAAAATTAAAAAGATTGATGGTAACTCAAACATGAACCGGCAGTGGTCAGGAGAAAGAGAAGCTCTTCTCTTGGCAAAGAATGAAAATGATACATTTTAAAGCTTGCTTTACTGTAAAGCTGGTGCTACCCAATGTCAGAGCCAGACCAGTGTAATGCAGCACACTGCTGATGCTAAACAATACGAACCAATCTGTCAGAAGACTAGAGAATGTAAAAATTTTGCAGCTTCCAAGTTTCACTGAACTAGATCCACTGAGAAGACAAGACACTGTTCGGGCTGGGGTTTGGTTTGTTGGTTTTTTTTCCCTAAACCATTCTGGGAATACACATGCAATCTTCCTCTTTGAAAGTTATGATGATTATGCATTAGCATAATTGCACCGGCTAAAAATATTCACTCTTCTAAATAGGCCTCTGAAAGCAAAGCAAGCTGTTCTCTTAGGGGCACTGTCTCACTTGCCTTAGTTGCCTGTATAAACACTCACTGATGAAACAAGTATCAGTATCTCTGACACTTGAGCATTCTAGGCAGTCTTCATTGGCTAACTATAAAGTCACACCCGAAATATCCTTCCAAATTCCTGACAAAGAACCACCGTAAGAATCCTGTGCAATTGTAACTGCCAGACTAATTGCCGTACTTCAGAAATCTAGCAAGTCTTCACAGTCCTAGAGAATAAGGAGCTTTCTAATTACTTTTCTTTTGCTGTATCTGATAAAGGACAAAAGACTGGTTCCGAGCAGCAGGAAATCCAGGTGTTGAGTTAAGGTATTGGGAACAGCATTTCAGAAGACAACTGGATGACAGCAAAATGATTTATTAGATAGAAAGACTCACCAAAAGCTACCAGCAAAGGAATTTCCAAAGAAAGGGAAAAGAGAAGTGACCTCCCAGGTGCAGTCCACTGCTGTTTGGAAGAGTTGGAATGCTCTTGCCTCAGTGAGTATTGTTAGATCAGCCTCACTACAAGTCATCTCTACAGATATTTGTAAGTGTAATGCCAATGTACACTCTGCAGATTGAAACCCTGTGGAGAACAACCACAAAACCTTCTGCAACACTGTGAGCCCAGAGACGTAACCAACACAGCACTGCATTTTTCCGAAAGCCCATGCAAACAATCTTGTAACAGTGAATCTGTACAGTATGAATGGGGTTGACATTAAAAGCATTCTGCTTCAGTAGAAGGGCCAAAAATTTGTTTAACTTAAAAACATAGGTGTATTTTCTCAGTTTGCTTTATTTTTTTTTTGTTAAGGTTTGGAGGTTTTTTTCCCCCCAGGCCTGTTTTCTACAGCACAGCTCTGCTTGAAACCGACTTCAATCCCAGGAAAAACTCTCTGAGTACATTTGATTACGTGTTCGTGCCAGTTGCCTCACTCATGGGGTGGGTCAGGGACTGGATATACATGACTTTGGAGAAAAATGAGGCTCACTTGAAAAGTGAGGCAGAAAAAGTGTTTGGGAAGTAAGAAGGTGGAGGAGATGATTATTTTGGAGAAATTAGTCTGGAGTATACTAGGGTGTGAATTTTCAGTGAATTGCTTACTCTGCAGCAGATATCTACATGGATGTCCCGGTTCATATTCCATGCATGTCTACAAGACATTAATGCATAAAAGCCAACCTAGCTAGATCCACAACCAGTACAGTAATGAGATTCAGTGTTTACCGGAGATGGTACAGTGCCACACTGCTATAGCTACCCTGTCATCAGCACCCTGTCTGGAATCTCCACCCAGCAGAGCTCAGCGTTGAAATCCCTGCAATGCAACCTACTACACAGGGTAAGTCACAGTGATTCCACCTTGGCAGTGGTGAGGAAAACCTCCCAGGTTTGCAAAGCTCCTTTCCCACATTTTGCGGATTGTTTTGATAGATAACAGCAGCCAGTCCATGTTCTGAGCTATGCCATATGTGCAGTAAGAGGCATTCCTCTTCCTCTCTGTTAGGTGCTGCAACTGTGGCAGCAGCTCCTGTTTTTGTGCCACAGTCTGCAACACAGCAGGTTCCTTGTGCCACTTTAGACCACCCCTCTCCTCTGAGTAACCAGTGGCAGTGCACTCGAGTTGGAATGATGCATAGATTCTGCTAGTTCAGACCTGCAGAAGCACATCCAGAACTACCACTACGTCAATTGTAAACCAGCTTATTTGAATTAAAACATCACCGGTGTTCAGGGGAACAGGGAGAAAATACAAAGTGGAGGGGGGCAAAATTTGGGCAATGCACCAAGATAAATGATGGGTGCAAGGTGATACTGAAACTTAAAGCTATCACAATCCACTTGCTGGTTATTCATGATGGGCTTTTTGTGAAATCAAGGGGACAAATTGCAAAAACATCTTTATTTAAATTTGTTACTGAATAATCATAGAAACAATTGGGCTGCTACATTCTCAGACATGAATAATGGTGTCTTCCATGTTGGTCTGTGGAATTTAAGATGTAGGTGAGATGTATAAAACAGCAAAGATTTCACAATCTTGTTTGTCCTCTGCACTAGAGTTCATTGCCTCCATCAGTTGAAGTAGTGCAGCCGGCCTGAGGCTGGCCAAGCACAGCACAAAGGTGAAGGAAAGAGAGGAGCAGCCAAGAGCAGAAACTTCTCAGGCTCTCACCTGCCAAAGTCAGTGTGAGCTAGGGAACAGCATATATCCTGCTGCTCTCAGGGTCATGCAGGATTGAGTCCTAAAAAAAAAACAATCATGGCTTTAAGAAAATAGCAATGATTTGCTGCTATTCTCTTATCCACCAAATGTTGGGTTTCTTCCTGTTGTTATGGTAATAGAACTGTTTCATAGTATGCTTTAAAATAAACAAAAAAAAAAAAAAAGGTGATACTTTAGTCTGTCAATATGTGCCTACCATGCTTTGCAGGTTTTCCATTCTCTTCTGCGTTTCCTCTCCCCCACAAAATGATAAATTCTGCTTAATTTTCACTTAGGGGGCCTCTGCCCTAAACAGTCTTGGAATGCTTATGCTGGAAACACTGCATGAGAATATTCTGCCATCCAGTGCAAAACAAAATCCTTGCTTTCACTTCTGGTTTTAAGATTTGCAAGTATTTTTCATTATTTTTACTACTTTTTACTCCAAGAACGTTTATTTCAATAATGTTAACTGGTTTTAGTATTGGTTTAGATCTTGTTGACTTTTGTGTTGCCTCTGTGCACACTGACATCTTCTTTCAGACTGGATTCCATTGATTTCAATAGAGTTCTACACAAATGTGTCCTTGCAGATTCACATGTCAGGTCCACGCTCTTGCAGTAATGCGACTGTTGTTGAATACAGGGAAGGGTCATTATATAAAAATCCTGGTATGACCAGTACCTGTCACAGTTATGTTCATCCTTATGCAACACTTAATGTGCTCAAAAGCTACTTTCGGGTAGTTTATGCAAGATGCTCTGTCACACCATCTGACAAGTAGATGGTCCTTAATCTGTACACGTATGAGAGGGGGAAACCTATCTTGAACAAACTTCATCCCAGACAAGATGCAATATAAGAACCCCTGTACGGCAGCACCCTTCAGGCCTTATGTAACCCTTGGGACGTTGTGGCACACTCACTGTGTTGAAAGCATTAGGAATGAAGTTGGCTCTGGGAAACTAGAACTTCTGCAGTATCATTTGTTTGGACTTGCTATCTGAATGGTTCAAGAGTTACTGCATGTATCACTTTCTCCCAGTCATCTGAATTATGAGTCATACAAACCGAAAGCGGAAGGCATATGTGTGAACAAAGCAGATGTGGATGTTTATGGAGCCTGCTGTTGGGTAGATAGCTCTTGCTCTCTGTCCTGCCCCATCTGGGGTGAATAAATTCTCATCTTTGGCAAGTCCGGGTAGCTGCTACCTCAGTGACAATCTGGGACCGAGACCTGACTGCTAGAGGATAAAACCTCACACTGGTAAGCTTCTCCCATGACTCAAGTTTCCACTTACAGCTAAAAGGCTGGCCATCTTTGTTTTGTTTAACTGAGCAGGAAAACCTCACCAGCTGTGTGCTTAGCACGATCAACACGTCCCTTGAGGATCCTGGGTGTCCATGGGTTGCCTGCAGGATGCCCCGCCATGGATGGGCCCATTAATAGCTAAAAGCACATGCAGAGATAGAAATAGTTTCCAAACCCAGAAAGCAAACCTGACATCGGATCTGTACATATAGGCTCTTCGGACTCAAATGGCCAGCCTCCTCCTTTGGATCAGATTGCAAGCTCAGGACTACGGCCCACAATCAGCCAATATTTTACCTCAACCAAGTCTGAAGTGTGGTCTGACTGAAAGGAACACAGGCTTAAAGAGATTGATAAAAGAAAACAAGTATTAAAGAAACCACAAAACCTTATCATAATGCGCAAATATTAAACTACCCTTCTATGAACGTGACAGACGCAACTATAACTCACTCTAGGCCGCCAGAACTGGGCTCTGAGATGGCTGTAGCACAGGAGCGAACCGCAAAGGCGACAGGCAGCCAAGCTGCCGCCATTAACCGGGTACGCCACTTTCGCAAATTTCCGGTCCCTTCTGGGCTCTACCGCCCGCCACGCAGCGTAACGGCTTTCGTGAATACGGATGCTGCACTGCGGCGATGGCACAGTTCAACCAAACTTCCTCCCTCGCCCGCCCACTGGGGCGTTAAGGCCACCCCCTTTCTCGGCTCTGATTGGCAAGACGGGCGGAGCCCTTCACGGCGATTGGCGGCTGCTGGAGGGAGGTGGGGTAGGTTGCGTGAAGGGCAATAAAGTTAGTGGGGCTGGCTGGGTGCGCTCTAGACGCGGCAGCGAGTCGGTTCTCTATGGAGGTGGCGGAGGGAAGGGTCGGGCCGTTGCTGCTCCTGCTGTGGTGACTCGGAGACTCGCCCTGTCCCGCGCGCTCCCCCCTTCCCCTCCCCAGCCCCGGTCCCCGGCTCCCTTCCCCTCCCCCCCTCCCTTCTCTTGCCTTTTTCCCCTGCCCTCGGTAGCCGCCGGGACCCGGGGAAGCTGACAAGGCCTTAGGGAAGGTGAGAAATGCGGAAGAGGCGCGGGAGCCGTCTGGGGCCGGGAGGGAGCGGGTACTGCCGCCGCCGCTTAAAATGGCGGCTGCCCGAAGCGGCCGCCATTTTCTCGTCGGTTTCTTCTCCCTTTCTTCCGCACAAAATGGCGGCTCTGCCCGGCGGCCACTCCTGCTGCCTGCACCGGGGTCTCGGCGGGCGCTAAGCGAAGGCGAGAGGAGGCGGGCAGTCCCCTCTAGGCGTGGAGGGGCGGCTGAGGTTAGGGACGCGTGCCCGCAGCGAAGCGAAGGGGGACGAGTAGTGCTGCTTAGTAGCACTGTCCGTTGGGGATCAGGTCGGCTGCAGGATCCTGGTCTGGCTGCGGTCTCCGGAGGCTCCGGGTGGCCGAGGGCTTTGCCTTCGGGAGGGAGTAGCCTCGGTACTCGCAGCAGGCTGCGCTCTGAAGGCCGTTTAGGACCCGCATAGCCGGGGGGCGGTGGGGGGGGGAGTTGTTAGTTCGCGAGAGTTGGTGGCAAGAGAAATACATTTTTTTTACTGTTTTTGTTCCCTTCTTGCGGTCTGTGCTGGTGGAAGGGCGAGCCAGAAGCCGCGCCTGTCGGCGGCAGCCTCGCTTCACCACGTTTCCTGTCCGGGCTTGGCCGGCGAGCAAAGGGCCAGGGCGCCGCTTGAGCGGGGGCGGCAATGCGGGGGGATACCGACCGCTGCCCCTCCCCCTTTCCGGGCCCAGCGGGGCAGGTGCCGCGAGCGGAGGGCGTCGTTTTCCGCCGGCGACCAAGGAGCGGAGTTCGCTCGCCTCCCTCGCGGAGAACAAAGAGCCGGCCGGGCTGCTGGCGGCGCCCGAGCCTGGAAACGGGCGGCGCCCGGTGGGGGAAGGGGAGGCGGCTCGGTGCGCCCGGAGCCGCCGGCTCCATGCGGCAGGGCAGCGCCTGCCTCCTGCGGGGGGCGCCCCTCCCGCTCCCGCAGCCCTTTTGTTCGGCGGTCGCCATGTTGGGAGCCGCTCCTCGTGCCCGCGCTGGCTCCTCCGCCTGGGCGAGCGGACGGCGGCGGGAGGCGCGCGGCCGGAGCCGGAGCCTCAACACGCCCGCAGCCTCCCTTGCACGTTCCCCGGGCCTCTCTGTCCCCGCGATGGGCTTTGTGCTCCGTGAGGAGCGCAGGGAGATGCTCCTTCCCGCGGCTGCCTGCAAGATCAAATTGGACTTGGGGAGGGGCGGTATTTTTTCATTGTTCAGTGACTTAGTTGGCCGTTTGGACTGGGGTGTAGAATACATCACTGCTACCGCATCAAGGGCGTGTTGTGGTCTGGTACTGCTCACTTTCAACTGGGACTGCTTTGCCATAATTACTCATCTTCTGTAAAACGTATCAATAAAGGGTTCATTTAACTAGCCTGGTACTACCAGAAGAAGAAAAAAACACCACATTTGTGTTTTTTCGGTATGTTTGGGTTTTTTTCTTTTGCAATGCTTTTTAGGGGTTGACAGGGTAAATTTGATGCATTTTATCAGTCCATGGTTCCTTCACCCCTGTTAGAAGACATGGCTGTAATAATGAAATGGGCCTTTCTGGGAGTATCCCAAGAATTGCAGAAATAGAGCTTTCTGACCTTGGGTAGCTCAGGTTTGAGGGTTCCTCTTCCCTAATAAACGTATGTACTTGCAAGTTGGATACTGTGGCTACTAGTAAAACAACTATAATATGAATGCTTGATTTGTCTTTCTAGGTTTTGTTTTTCCCCACCCCGTCAATTTAATTTTATTCTTTTGAAGATTCTTCGTTGTCAAGCCGCCAAAGTGGAGAGTGCGATTGCAGAAGGGGGTGCTTCTCGTTTCAGGTACTACTGCTTTTAGGGTTTGTTTGAATGCTTGGCACTGGAAACTGCCCTTTGAGGAGAACTTGAATTTGTCTTACATTTATACCAAAACTGATATGTAATTGAAAGCATTGGGATTTTCAACTTATATGAGATTATGTGGTTGTTGTCAACAGTGCTTCTTCAGGCGGAGGAGGTGGTAGGGGTGCACCTCAGCACTATCCCAAGACTGCCAGCAACAGGTATGTCATCTTACTCTTTGATTTGGTATCATTTTTAAGACAGAATGCTTGATGGTGAATACTGAATTGAACATAGATTATCTTGAAAGCTGGACAAGGAGTACCTGCTGAGCTTGTCGTCCAATCTGTGGCAGGGGAGCATATAGTCTGTTGAAAATGTCTCCTTGTGAGTGATAGGAGGCGCACAGACTTTCTCATACATGTCACTTAAAAAGCTTAGAGGTTGGGTAATTTTGTATTGTTTATTAGTATTACTGTTGTTACTATTTTTAGTGTTAAGGGAATGCTTTACTGTGCAACAGATGTTGTAGTGTTGGTGTGGCTAAAAGTGTGCTCTTAAAAAAAGAAAAGTTAGTAACAGAATTGGTTTAAGCAAGGCAATACTGAAAGGTTAAAAGGCCAGTTCTTGAAATGTGTTTCTGTTGAACAGTTGTGTTCTTGAAATTTTTACAGCGAGTTCCTGGGGAAAACCCCAGGGCAAAACGCTCAGAAATGGATTCCTTCACGAAGCACTAGACGAGATGACGACTCCGCAAACGACAAAGAACGACATGATGCAATCTTCAGGAAAGTAAGAGGGTAAGTTCTCTGTAAGGTTGTGTTTTGTTTTCTTTCTTTACTGTTCCTTCATCTAATAAATAGGCTGGAGGAAAAGGATGACATGCGGATCTTGAGTTCTGTGGGGGTGGTTGTGTGGGCATGTGGTGTCCTTCAGAGAGGAGGAGGAAGAAACTGGTAGGCCGGCAGCAGCAAACACTTCAGAAGTAATTCCTGTGAGAGCTTTAGTTTTTTTCAATAAGATTTCACATTCTAAAGATCTCTCCCAGAAAATATCTGCATGGAAAATTGCACTTCACAGGGTTTGTTTTTTTAAGATTTAAGAAGTTACGGTAAAGTTGGGTCTAAAATTACTTTTAGCATTCTTAAAGTATCTGTAACCTTGTGTTTTACTTTTGCTTGTTTCTCTTTAGCATACTAAATAAGCTTACTCCTGAAAAGTTTGACAAGCTATGCCTTGAGCTCCTCAATGTGGGTGTAGAATCTAAGCTCATCCTAAAAGGGGTCATACTGCTGGTAAGCTGGCTGTGTTTCTTCAACTACAGTTTCCTTGCATGTTAAAAATGAAGAGGTTTGCTCTTTTTGATGGGATACAGAAACAACATAGATAATCAGTGTTCAGAAGTGTCATTCCTGCTCCTTGTGTAAAAAGGATATACTGGGGAGGAAGTAGACTTAATGCTCTAACTTCATGATTTAGAAGTTTTAAAGAATCACTGAAAGTGACTGCATTGCTTTACAATCTAAGATGTTAGTTAGCAGTCTTACCTCTCTGGCCCCCTCTGCCTGCATGCCTAATGAACAAGCTTAATGGTCTTGGAAAAGCTACCACAGGTCACCTCTTGGTATGCCGATTTTTAAACTGCCCTGTCATGTTTAATCTGAGAGAAACTTCAGTGTTCTGATGATAAACTCCAAATGTGTCCCATCTGTTGGCTAAGGATTATAGAAGCCCTTTGGTAGCATAGAGCAGGTTTTTTTTCCCCTCTGCTTCACCATTGTGACTAGTGTTAAAATCCATTGTTGCTGTTTGATGGAATAGCAAAAAGCAGTTAGATGCTCTAGGTCCCACAGAGGAGTAATATTATGTCATGTGTCTTGACATGCTTTCCTAATGTTTCCATCCTCCTACGTGATGCCTTATTCCAAATAAATGTCTTTAGATCGTAGACAAAGCCCTTGAAGAGCCAAAGTATAGCTCACTGTATGCTCAACTATGTCTGCGACTGGCAGAAGATGCACCCAACTTTGATGGCCCATCAGCAGAGAGTCATCCAGGACAGAAGCAAAGCACAGTGAGTGTATCTCAGTATGGGATGATAAATTTTGCCAGCATGTATAGTTGTATTGATTAGCTTAATTGTTTTCTTTGTTATCTTTCTTAGACATTCAGACGCCTCCTAATATCTAAACTTCAAGATGAATTTGAAAACCGAACCAGAAATGTTGATAGTAAGTTCTAAAACAACTTAAATACAGGATTTATTGATCTTCTCTTTCCACAGCCATGTTTAAACAGCCTTTTTTGTTTTCCAGTCTATGATAAGCATGATGGTCCCCTCCTCCCTGAGGAGGAGGAACAGAGAGCCATTGCCAAGATCAAGATGCTGGGGAACATCAAATTCATTGGAGAACTTGGCAAGCTTGATCTTATTCATGAATCTATCCTTCATAAGTGCATCAAAACAGTGAGTATTCAGATTGGGTGAGGACTAAGAGCAAAATGGGACTCTTAAAAACATACATGTTTATGCTGCTTTGTGAATTTTGGGGTGCAGAATGCCACAAAACTGTTTTCTGTCAGTTATTTACCCCCCCACTGTTTGAAATAGCCTTAGTGTGATGAAAATGTCAAATTGACTTTGTTTAAAGCCATGGGTGTTGTCTCCAAGTGAAGATGTAGTTCGGCCTAGACAGAAGTACCATGGGTCCCTCAAAGTGTATGCTCTTAGGACTAAGCACTTGAAGTAGCAGCTCTTGAAAACCAAGTTTTTAAGTCTGTATTTGGAGCAAGATAGAATGCTTCTGCATGTGCCTGTGGACAAATTGTCATTTATAATGCGTTGAAATACTTCATTCCTTTGTTTACTATTTCAGCTTTTGGAAAAGAAGAAGAGAGTCCAACTCAAAGATATGGGGGAGGATTTGGAGTGCCTCTGTCAGATAATGAGGACAGTGGGACCTAGATTAGACCATGCAAAAGCCAAGGTACGTGCGTATCTGCTGCGGTCAGTAAGCCAGTTACGTTATGTAGCGAAGCCTAATGGCCCCAACCTTCTGTATTCAGTGTTCTGTTCACAAGTACAAAGCTGAGGCCTGGCTTTTGGAGGGTGAGAGTGCCAGCTATTGCTCCTGCATCACAGTGGCTGTCAGAGGGAGCCAGTCCTGGGCATAGTCTCAGATGTCTTTCCAGAATGCAGTTAGGGTGGCTAGGGAGTCAGGAAAGTGAGAAAGCTGTTGAAGTGCTGTGTGAAAAGGTGTGTTGGGGACCTCTATTCTCAACACAACTAGCTGGTGTGTTTTTGGACCTCGACTTGAGAGTTCTGAATGTAGAATTGAAACAAAACTGTGTCAGTGAGAATTTTGGCAGATTTTCATCTTGGCCTTAGATAAGAGGTTTTGATGCATTAGCTTTCCTTGAGCTCTGTCACTGCCATCAAGAGATGGAAGTGTCAGGAGAGGACAGTCAGCTCAGTTTCATCTTGGTTGTCTTGAGTATGGTCACCTTGCCTGAAATGCTTCAAGACAGTGATAGAATGAGCCCTCACTTGAACATCACTTTTGTTCCCCCAGTCCTTAATGGATCAGTACTTTGCCCGTATGCGCTCCTTGATGTCAAGTAAGGAATTGCCAGCAAGGATTCGTTTCCTGCTGCAGGTATGATAAGATAACTTACTGCCACTTTTTTTTTCTCAAAGTTGTCTTGAATCTTTTCCTAATAATTCATTGTGTTCCAAGGATACTGTGGAGTTGAGAGAACACAACTGGGTTCCTCGCAAAGCTTTTCTTGACAATGGACCAAAGACTATCAATCAAATCCGTCAAGATGCAGTAAAAGTAAGTGGTGCATGTGAAGTCTCGTGCTTAGCTTTTGGTGGTTAAATCCTTAAGCAGTTTACTCCATGGCACAAAACTTGGGCTGTGCACTAGCAGTAGTTCTCAAATCAGTGTGGGATGGTATGGGGTTAAGTGTTAAAATCAGACAGGACGTTCTCAGGGACGACTACTCCAAAGTGACCAAAACTGTAATTCCTGTTTTAAAGGATCTGGGAGTTTTTATTCCTGCTCCTATGTCTCAAGGGATGAGAAGTGACTTCTTTCTGGAGGGACCTTTTATGCCACCCAGGATGAAACTTGACAGGGACCCACTTGGAGGGCTTGCTGATATGTTTGGACAAATGCCAGGTACGCTGAAACTCCCAGGCTGATGTGATGACTGTGGCTGTACTGTGTTGAAAGAAATAAAATGGGTTTTGTCTCCTTAATACAGGTAGTGGAATTGGTACTGGTCCAGGAGTTATTCAGGATAGATTTTCACCCACCATGGGACGCCATCGTTCAAACCAACTTTTCAACGGCCATGGGGGTCACCTCATGCCTTCTGCTCAATCCCAGTTTGGAGAACTAGGCAAATACTTTCTGAAAAGTCAGGTAAGGAAAATGTTGTTCACAGGGTTACTTCAGCTTGTGTAGAAGCTCTTCTACAGATGCGTATGTTATGGATTGTAGGCTGCTTATGTTGAAAGACTTCCTCAAGATAATGATTCTGATAAGAACTGATGCTCAGCTGATACAAAAATTCTAAACCACTTTTTAAATTGTGCAAGGGATGCAAGCAATACACTTTTTTTTTTTTTACTGCAAGAAGAGGTGCATGTGGCTTTGGTGGGTCAGAATGGTGTGTTTTATTTGAGAGCCCTGTTTTTAGGGATAGATGCAACTCTCCCACCACCCCTGCTCCTTCTTTCTCCCAAGTAGAATCTTTGTTCCTCTGGTCCCTCTGGTACTACCTACCATATGATGTACGCCACTCCATCATCTGCACTTCTTTCTCTATATCTCCCTTTCTGAAATAGGGGCAAAGCCAGCTCTACCATAACCAGAATCAGGGACTCTTATCCCAGCAACAAGGACAGTCGAAGGATATGCCACCTCGGTTTTCTAAGAAAGGACAGCTTAATGCAGATGAGGTACATTACATGCCTACATTACTTAAAGCCTATTCTAAATATTGCCCAATGATTATAGCAAGACGCGTTATTATGAGGACTAATGCTGGAACTCTTTCTCCTTCTCCTCCTCCTTTGTCCCTTCCTCTTTCACCTTACCCCTCACTTTCCTTAGGGTATCCAGCGTCCTATGACCAAGACTGAGATATGAGGGCAATTTTTTTGGGGTGTCCCTTCCCTCACACATCCCCAAGAACACTACTCTGACATCAGCTCCCATGCATCATACTGATAACAGTACATTTAAGTAAAATTTCAGAAAATCCTGAAGTTTAGAAACCCTGAAGTGCTGGACCAGGCTAAATTATTTTTTCCCTAAACTGTCCAATAGGCAAAATGTCAATCGCTAAGTAAACTGCATTGTTATTTTGAGTGTTAACCAGATTTGTATCCTGATTTCTGAGCAATTGGTATACTGAGGTTTTTCCTTGGCTGTAAAATATCAGCAGATGTGCTAAGTATCTTTCTGGGTCTCTAACATACTGCATCTAAGGAGCAATTCAGATCTTGATACCAGTGGAACTAAATAATAGTAACTTGCAGCAAGTTGTGATTCATGTGGTTTTGGAGGAATTTCAGTACACATCGCTTAACTTGTGTTTCAGTGTGAACGTTTTAGAAACGAAAAAGTCATGCTGCAGTGGGATCAGTTGCTGTGAAACCATGGCTGTATTCTTGGTCAGAATACTTGAAACAGTTTGAGTTTTTTCTGATTTATCTGTTTACAGATTAGCCTGAGACCTGCTCAGTCTTTTCTAATGAATAAAAACCAAGTGCCAAAGCTTCAGCCCCAGATAACTATGATTCCTCCCAGTGCTCAACCACCACGCACTCAGACACCACCTTTGGGACAGGTAAATACACAAGCTGCTGTACGCTGTTGGCCATACTTCATTTCTTCGTGCATGTAAAACTCAGACCAGTTTCTAGTATTGGGAGGCAAGGAGAAGTCTTCCATTGCACAGAGCAGGATGTACAGAATGTGTGAAAACCTGGTTTTATTTTCGTTTGCCTTTGTATGTACTTCGCGTTCTTAAACTTGATATAAGTGTAGGTGGATAACATTGCAAATAAATCCTGCTGTTTTTCAGCCTCCCCAACTTGGTCTTAAAACAAATCCACCGCTTATACAAGAAAAGCCTGCCAAGACCACCAAGAAACCACCTCCTTCTAAAGAAGAGCTACTTAAACAAACTGTAAGTGTATAGTAGTAGTGCTTCTTGAAGCTTTATATATATGGTCTTCAAAGCTGACTACTGACTTCAACTGTACATTTTGTCTGTCTCTAGGAAGCTGTTGTGACTGAGTACCTGAACAATGGGAACGCTAATGATGCTGTCAATACTGTGAGAGAAATGAGAGCTCCAAAACACTTCATTCCTGAGATGCTGAGCAAAGTAATCATTCAATCCCTAGATAGATCAGATGAGGACAAAGAGAAAGCAAGTACTTTGATCAGCTTGCTCAAGCAGGAAGGAATAGCCACAAGTGACAACTTTATGCAGGTATTGCAATCTAATAGGCCCGCAGGCTTTGTTGCTTGGCCATTTGTGGTGCTTTGCTTACGTAAAGGCAGCATGCAGATATTTTTAAGTCTTGTTGATCTGAGGAGGTAAAAGTAATGTACAAACCTGTGGGGGGCTAAGAAGTGATAAAGGGAAGAAACACAAGTACAGGATTTCAGGAACTGGAGATGGGGAACCTCTTGACAAGTGATACAATGCAGAAAAGAAATGTGAGGCTCCTGTGTAGCAAGATATTCCTGTGCACAAGAGCAAGATACTGCTGTGCACAAGAACAGAATTGCTTCAGAACTTCAACTTGTGTTTTACTGTTTCTTAGGCATTCCTGAATGTATTGGACCAGTGCCCCAAACTGGAGGTGGACATCCCGTTGGTGAAATCCTACTTAGCACAGTTTGCAGCCCGTGCCATTATTTCAGAACTGGTGAGCATTTCTGAACTGGCTCAACCACTGGAAAGTGGCACCCATTTCCCTCTCTTCCTGCTTTGCCTTCAGCAGTTAGCTAAGTTACAAGATCGGGAATGGCTAACAGAATTGTTCCAACAAAGCAAAGTGAATATGCAGAAAATGTTACCAGGTAAGAGATACCACCTAGCTCTTGTGGCACCTCACTAGTGCATGCAAGATGTTTTCTCTTGGTTGGTTTGGTTTTTTACACAAAATAACATGCAGGTTATTTTGATGCAGTCAATTGTCATTCTTAATAATGGTGTTTCCTAAGAGGTGGTTAGACTCTCAGACCATTGGTGATAGCTTTTGATTAGCACCAGCACTTAAATGTGTGTTTTTCTTTCTTTGTCAGAAATTGACCAGAACAAGGACCGCATGCTGGAGATCTTAGAAGGGAAGGGGCTTAGCTTCTTGTTCCCCCTTCTGAAACTGGAGAAGGAATTGCTAAAGCAAATAAAATCGGATCCATCCCCTCAAGCCATCTACAAGTGGATTAAAGATAACATTTCACCCAAACTCCATGTAGATAAGGGATTTGTGAATATATTGATGACCAGGTGAGATGCTACTCTGGTGGAGTTTAGGGAAGTGGTATGTTAACCTACCAATAAGCAGCGAAGTCTGTAACACTGACTTGTAGCTCTGCAGCAAAAGATACAGTACACAGGGAGATAAATGGTTCTAAGTGAACCTCCCCTGTATTAAACACCCATTGTATTTGAGAAAAGCAAGTCTCCAGGCTTGCATCAGTGTGAAGTGTTATTCTTCCTTGGGAAGAAGTCTAGACCTGCATATTCTTCTAAAATGTTTCAGAGCCATAACAGAAGCAAAAGGGGGATTTATTTTTTGTGGTGGTGCAGTCAGCCATTATGGTACTCTGTGCGTGCACCTATTTTTACTAATAGCTAGCAAACTGAGCTTGAGTGCTTGTCTTGCTGCTCTAGAACATGAAATCTAGCAGCTGTATCTTAGTTTACAGAACTTACCTCTTTTATTTCTTTTGTCTAGTTTCTTGCAGTATATTTCTAGTGAAGTAAACCCACCTAGTGACGAATCGGATTCTTCATCTGCTCCATCTAAAGAGCAGCTAGAGCAGGAAAAACAACTGCTTCTTTCCTTCAAGCCAGTAATGCAGAAGTTCCTCCATGACCATGTTGATCTGCAAGTGAGTGCTTTATATGCACTCCAGGTCCACTGCTACAACAATAATTTTCCAAAAGGTAAGTCCATCAGGAGCCTATCCAGAATGTAACTTGGTGTCTTCGTGGCTTTTGGGCTTGGCACTACATTTCTTTGGGTTGAATAAGCTGTTCAGAAGGTTGTAAAGACTCAAAGTTTAAATTTACTTCCCTAGGCATGTTACTGCGCTTCTTTGTTCATTTCTATGACATGGAGATCATTGAAGAAGAAGCCTTCTTGGCATGGAAAGAAGATATTACTCAAGAGTTTCCAGGGAAAGGCAAAGCTTTATTCCAGGTAAATTTGCTAACATTAGAGACTTTGGTTTTGCATCTTTTATGATCTCTGCACTGAAGTGTCTGAGAACACTTAACAGTGTTAAAGCCTGGTTAGATCTCAAAACTCTTGAGTTTTTCAGTAGGAAGGAGTGAGGCAAGGTTAACTGAACCTTATTTTCTTTACTAGAGACCCATATTTGGTGCAGAGTGTCTGAAAGATTTTGAAACCACGTTGTGGGGGTGGGGAGCTGTGTTCTGCAGAAGTATGGAAACAATTGCTGCTCCCTTAAACCAGTTTTATGTAACTGCAGGTAAACCAGTGGCTAACCTGGCTGGAAACGGCTGAAGAAGAAGAATCTGAAGAAGAAGCTGACTAAAGAACCAGCCAAAGCCTTAAATTGTGCAAACATACTGTTGCTATGATGTAACTGCATTTGACCTAACCACTGCGAAAATTCATTCCGCTGTAATGTTTCACAATATTTAAAGCAGAAGTACATCAATAGGATATCTTCTGCAAAAGGTTTTTGTAGTATGTCTTAATAGTCGACAATAAAAATATTTTAGAGTATCTTTAATGTTTAGATAACAGTGTATTAGCAGCATGCAATAATTACATCATAAGTTCTGGAGCAGAAGCAGTCTGTTGCAAGGGTCTTCTTTGCCACCAGTTATCATAGGCTGTTTTTAAGTTAGAAAACTGAATAGCAACACTGAATACTGTAGAAATGCACTTTGCTCAGTGTAATACTTGAGTTGTTGCAATATTGATTATCCATTTGGTTGTTACAGAGAATCCTTAACTGTAATCGATGGTTGTTGCCGTAATAGTATATTGCCTGTATTTCTACCTCTAGTAATGGGCTTTATGTGCTAGGTTTTAATATCCTTGAGCCTGGGCAAGTGCACAAGTCTTTTAAAAAGGAACAGTTTACTTGCACAAAAACTGATCAGCTGAAGAGATGGTTTAATGCCCTTTGGAAGAGGTTTTGTGGGTGTGAAACATGACATGGTGAGAAATTTGAATTGGTCCCTCTATTATAGTACTGAAATTAAGTCTACTTAATTTATCAAGACATGTTCATGCCCTGATTTTATATACTTGTATCTATCAATAAACATTGTGATACTTGACTTGTTCCTGAATGTCTCCTGGTAGAAAAGCTTTGACTGACAACTAGTTTAATTATGGAAGCAAAGATCAGTGGAAGTTGACTTAGACTGGGACCATCTTAAGACTCTTTTTATAACTATCTTAATCTGCAAATGAATTCTAAATAAGGTCACAGGCAAGATTATCAGCTAGATATTTGCTGTGACAGGGGACACAATGAAATTGTGCTGAAGAAACGGTAGGAGTTCTGCCCTGTGTCCCAGTGTGGGCTTTACCAGGATGTGCTTTTTAACTTCCTCATGCTTTGAACTTTCCCCACATCACATGCATGTTTTTCTAATGAAGTCCCACTGACTTAGCTGGATGGTTCTCAAATCACATTGTCAAAAAGAACCCTACAAGAGTTTAATGATGTTGCATTGTACAGGTTTGAAATGTCATCTATTAAATACTCCACATACCTTGCTTCCTAGAACTTTGTCCCCAGTGAAACTTTTTTTTTTTCCCTTTCTTCATTGTAACTGTTGAAAGATGATCTATTTGTAATGGTAAGACAGCAGGGGCTCCTGGAGGGAAACTTGTTTTTGCCAGTGATGGAAGTGCTTTAAACTATGTGCTGTTGTCTTTTACATTGGGGGAGATAAACGAGGCATGGGAAAACTAGAAATCGTACAGGCGTGGTTGCATTTATGTACCTTAAAGTGCTGTGCTTGGGGGAGTGGGTCTGGTACTCCCATTTTACTGGTAGTGTGCTGTGAAAGGTGCAAGGCAGAATTTCTGATGTGCAGTTATGACTATGAGCCTCTTTTGTCACTTAAGATGCCTTCAAGTGCTTGCTTTAGGTGCCCAGTAAACCAAATTACATTCATAAGGAGTATTTAACTTCTTGAACTGTTACCAGGAATGCCATTGCACTTAAACAGTCTCTGCATTTCAGAAGTGGGGGTATTGCAGCACCCTGGAGCATGGGATGTCTCTGTAGAGTCTAGCTCGACTAAATACACTTCAGTGGGATGAGGTCCAGAGCTGCCTGCTTTTGATGTAGCTGCAACTTCTGTGTAGCAGTGTCAAGCAGTAACATGGGGCTTCCAGAAAACTTGCTGGTATGTTGTTCCTCCCAGTCATGCTGCAGAGTACTCTTCAGTTTAAGAAAGGATTTCCTAGCTGTTGACCAACATAGCCCAGTGCTAGGTCTGCAGGGTTTATCCCTCACTTCATGCCCACCCTTTGGGAAAGATGCTTCTCAAGGGGCCATCCCTTTCCTCGTTAAGGTTCTGCGGTTAAATGCCCATTATGGGGATAGAGGAACATGAGTGTAGTTTCAAGGTTCATTTGTTCCTAATTCAGAATGGCAGTTCTGAGTGTACTAAGATGCAGCGTAGTGAAATTCAGCATTGCTTCAATCATTTGTTCAAACTTTGCCCTTAAAGCTGATAGTTCAGTAGCGTGTGCCACTATGTGGGTATTTCAGTGCTAGGTTCCTAAACAATGCCCTCCTTTCCTGAGTGCATTGTGCAGCATTTGCATGCTGCAAACCTGAAGACAGAGATAAGCCACAAGTCATGAAAAAGTCCTAAGCAGTAGTTTCCCAACTAAATTTACTGTGTAGGAGAGGAGAAGGGGAGAAGGCAGTAATAGAGGTGCAAGTAAAACAACTCCCAGAACTTGTAACTGTTTTCACCACAGTTCTGGAAAAGGTTAAGCTGTGGATGTCTGAGTAGCATGACTAAGCCTTGTATTCTTGCCCAGTCTAAAATGTAATCGTTATGATCTTGCGTACTTGTGCATGGAGGCTTTGTTGCTTGGCTTTTTAGTAACCAGTCACTGAGTTAGGATCTCAGGGGAGAGAAGACAACCCCTGTAGAATAGAACTGTGACCAAAAAATGTAGCAGTAGAAACTACCCCTGAACTGCAGCATTTCCTTCCAGCAGGAAACACTTGCAAAAATTTACATGCAGTTAGGGTGAACAGATCTGTTTTCTTGAAACTGGTACAAAAATGGCTCTTATCACAGCAGTGTGTACGTCAAAATGGTACTTCAGAGACATGGGAAGAGAGCATTTTCACTTACTCTTGAACTGCATTTTTGGAGCCTGACTGCTGTGAGTGTGACTGTCACTCTGGAAAAGGGGAAGGGTGTTCAGTGGGTCTGACTTGTGTGGCTTTTAAGTAGCATTGTGCTTTAAATGTAAATAGAGCATACTCCATTTTACATAGTAAAGTCACAGTCAAAATTAAACCAATGTAACTAATCACTGATAATGGCTTTTATTAATATAATTTGTTAAATGTTAGTATAACAATTGCATTCCCGGGAGCACTGTAAAAACTTGCATCTTGTATACACTTTGTACCTGTAACACTTGAAGTTTGACTCCTGCAGTGCTGCATGAGGTTGCAGGTACTGTTCAGGAAATTTCACTCCCCCCCTCAAGCATTCCCTGGTGCACGTGGCAGCAAAGTGCTGAAAAACATGTCCATTTAAATGAGTTAATGTGTATCAAGATGTAAAGCTTCCTCCAAGAGAAGGTATGGGTTGGGCATGGAAATGGAACTGTCACTGAATTTTTACCTTTTCCAAGAAAGAAAGGAGTGCAATGGACTGGTGTGTATTACCACTGTTGATACAAGCAGAGGAGCTCTCTTTTTTTTTTCAAGGTGCAGTTCTCTCTGGTTACCCTCAGTCTTGATATGTTAGTTATATTAAATCTTGGCATTTCAGAAAACTGGTTCTGATCAGTTTCCAAAAGTCAAAACACGTTCATAAAGCTCCCCAGGCATTACTGTTCTTGGGGAAAAGGGGGGAGGAGGTTAGGTATCTAACAACTTTGTGATTTTAGCTGATGTGCTTTTTCTGTGCTATGGGGGGTTGGAGTTTTTTTCCATGGCACTGAATAACTCCAAATGCTCTTTAGATAATGTCAGCACAGCCTTGTAGAACAGGTGCTGTAACCTGAATTATCAGAGACGATATTGCAACCCAGGCTAGCAGCTCCAGTGACAGATAAAAAAAGACTTCATTGTCAGCTCCAGCTTCTCTAAACTGCTGCAGCAAAGCGAAGGGGAGAACTTGCTCTTGCCTGTACCTGGAGTCCTGAAGCCTGCCTCTGTTAACTGTTGCTTGCTACAACACCTACATCAAATAACTGCTCCTCTGAGGCCTTAGCTGTGGCCAACATGGCTGTGGGGGCGGCCCTTGTGCTGCCTGAAGGGGGCCGGGCCTGGGTGGTACTGGTGATGTCAAGCAGTCATCTAACCTAGAAGGGAAGAGGAGGAGGTTGTTGACACGTGGGAAGCTGAACAGCAATGGTGCAACTCCTCCCCTTCCCTCCAGTCTGTTCCAGCTCACCCCTGCAGGAGGGGAAGGGCCTGGGGCTGAGCTGCTGCTGGGGCTTTGGCCAAGGGTAACAGGGGAAGGGCCATAGCAACCTAGGGCTGCAAGGGGGATGGGGG
The DNA here is from genome assembly GCA_025345505.1 of Todiramphus chloris collaris. Classification (NCBI taxonomy): domain Eukaryota; kingdom Metazoa; phylum Chordata; class Aves; order Coraciiformes; family Alcedinidae; genus Todiramphus; species Todiramphus chloris. Next base: position 1,873,173 of record JANVCC010000046.1, read on the forward strand.
GGGGTATGTAGGGGAGAATAGAGCATCAGTAACTGCTCTGCCCCCCTCTGGAGGAAGGGGTGGCCTAGAGAGAAAAAGGAGATGATGTATGACATGTTATGTTGAACTAACACACAACAGTTGAGGTTAAAATGAGGTCTGGGCTCAAGTATTTCTTTTAATAGTCTCACCATGTGAGATCCATATTAGTTGTGAAGAATTACTTAAGTAACTCTGTATTCAATATAAACTAGTCAGTGACTTCATACAATTAGAATTTGAACAAACATGGACAAGGGACAGTGGCAGGTGAGGCTAGTGGCAGAGCGTGTCAACACACCTCCCCCCAAGAGTACCTGACTATCACATGCAATTATGCAATGCTACTTCTCCCCTCCCCTCACCTAAATGGCTGTATCTTCTTGTATTTTTATCATTGGTGCTTTTGATCTTGCATGTTGTTGACCGGAAACCAGATGAGATTTAATCTGCTCACTGTACGAGGAAAGTAAAAAAGAATAGTACAGCAGATCTCTAGTTGCAGGTACTAGGGTTTAATAGAGCTAGTAATTTAAAGGAGACTTATGTCAATATATATAGCTTTGAGATTTCTGTGGTATTCTTCTGCATCTGCTTCCAGAACAACTACGAGAAGATATCCAAACAAGGTCTGTCATTGCTTGGAAAAGCTTTGCTCTCTAGTAAGGTACAACCCAGTTACAGTACCTCCCTGTAGCTCCTATCCACGTATTGCAGGATCAGCTTCACTTCTGACCAAGAATCCTCTGGAACAAAGTAAGGCCTCTACTCTGAGGTGCAGGGATTGAGTAAGGTTCTTCAGGTATGAGTGCTTTGAATGGTGTGTGTGGCTTTTACTGTGGTTATGCTAAAGTGATGCAGGCTCATTTGGATTAACTTTTATAGAGCCCATATTCTTCCCTTCTAACAGTCCATGCAGCTGGTATCTTTGGAGACTAGTGAAATGTTATTTTTATGAGTTGACAAAGCAGCCATGACAACAGAGTTACACTTGGCATAAATACATGGCTGGAGTGAGGAAAGCAACCATCTGAGTGAGATTTTTATCTTCAAATATTTTGAAGTTTATAACAACATAAATATTACATTTAGTTTTTGTTTATGGTAGCAGTGAAAGTGCCTGAAGAATCTGATGTGTGAAGTATTCCCAGAATTTTATTATCTAAGAAGCTATGCAAAACACTTGAGTTTGCAAAAGGATAAAGGGGTGGTGAGTTGGTTTGATGACATAATGGAGATTGAAGGGTTTAAAGAACTTGTTCTATAAAATAGATGGTTTTCTTGTTGGTAGGACAAAATGAAGTTTGTGAACTGAAAGGTAAGTTAACAAGAAAGTTAGAATTGAGTTAAAACTGAAATCCAAGTGAAGGCTTGATTTACATTCCTGTGGTGATGTTGTTTAAGCACTTAAGGAACAATTGCATATTTTTTCAGCCTTCATAGATAGTTGAAGATTTAATCACTTCAGAGTGTAGAACACTGGGCAGCTGGCCTTCCTCGGAGATTTGAATTAACTATTCACACACTAATCCCAAATTACACCAAAGTTAAGGTTCAGGGTTGTAGAGGCTTGCTTTGTTTCTGCTATCAGCAGGCCTAGTGCTGCCACCATCAGCACAGGGACCGACAGCATCATCAGGTACTTGAAAATGTATTTAATTGGAATTAGTCTCTTAACATTTTTCCTATATATTAGGAAAATTCTATCCCAAACTCTAATACACTTTAGTGCTGGGAATTTACATTCTGAGGAAGTGAATCCTGCAGGTTCCTGTGATGCTATGCTTCTCTCAATGATACAATGAACAGTTCACAGCTGCTCCTGTAGAAAACAGTTGCTCGGCCCAGTGAAGTAATAATGTGCCAAGCATGGGGGTTGGCCATCTCTGCACTCCTTCCGAGCCAGATGCATAAATCAGGGCATGTAATTAAGACAGGTTTTTCTATATGTATACAAACATGTGTGTATATTTTGTATGTGTACATTATATACATGCTACATATACCTGCAGTTATTTCTGTTCCTTTTGTTTCTCGTAGATAAAGGCTATCCCCTTAGTTACTCAATGACTTGGAGCTTACATTACTTGCTGAGTTAATCAGCCTTAAAGATGCACAAAACATGCAGTGCAGTGAGCCAATCCGAAAAGCAGGTGACTGCCCCAGTTCAGCACAAAACCCAAGGGGTTTGGAGCAGAGTCCCCAGCCAGGCATCTGAAGGAAGGGCTGAGAGCTGGGGTAGGGGTACTGCACTTCTTCCAGGAGGACAGAAGGAACTCTGATTATTCACCACATCAATCCCTCAGTTTCATTTCCTACTCCAGTGAACATTCCTCCAGTTTCCCATAATTTTCCTTCTCTAGAACAGAGATAATGACAATACCCACTCATGGAACTTTCAAGCCCGTGAATTGTTTAGCTATGATGAAAGACCATTCATATATTCAGTGAAGTAAATAGCTCAGTAGATACATGATGTCAGCGGGGATCATAATGCAATAAAACCCACCCCCCCTCCCCCCATCTCTGCATTTTAGCAGGTAGCTGCTGTGGGTCCCAGCTGTGGAGCCCCCCCGCCAGCATCAGCAGCATGCTGAGCGGGGCAGGCTCTTGTTCTAGCAGTTCTCCCTCCTGAATTCTTGTCAGGGCAACTTCCAGAGTAGTTATGAGGAAGGACTGAAAACTCAATTCAGGAAGTGGGCCAACAGCCAACTAATTTAATATTTTGCATACTCTCCTAGAAGACTGTGCACTTAATCTGGTTTGTAAGAGGAAATTTACTTAACTCAAACTCTTTGTTTCCCTCTTGCTTTTATATACAGACTGCTCCTCAGTCAAACAATACAAATTCAGGTAATACTGTTATTTCTGACATCATAGGAGCTTTGGATTTCATCTTTAAATAGGGAATCTTCAAGATAATAAAAAAGATTGAGTTGAATCCTGGCAACGCACCTATTATCTGAGCAGTAAAACACACAACCAGCAGCTGAGAAGTTGGACAGTACACCCTGGAAACACTAAAAAAGCAAAGGCTTCCCACAGAACCTGGTGCATTAGAACAGCTCAATCTTACACATTCGTCAGCCTGAGACTTCTGTGACACAAACACCCACAGAGGAAGAGCCCCCCACTCACTGCAACACTATAAATGGGGTAAGTTACACCCTGTACTGTCTTTGTATACTTGCCACAAAAGTTCTGAGCATTCCATCTTGATTTCTCAGATGCTAATTTGCTACTTTCACCGATGCACAAGAAGTAATTCTTAAGTTTAGCTGACACTATGAGGAAAAAGCTTGCTGTTGACCTAAAATACAATTTAGGTGTTTTGTCAAACACCTAAATGTAACATAAAACCCAAGCAAACACCTTGTAAAAGCCCAAACATGAAGGGAACTGGTAGATGGATACCAGCTGCATGGAAGCCTGTTCTTGGAAATCTCCCTTTAAGTTTCTGTGTGTAATTAAGGCTCATGAAAACTACTCAATCATTCTTGGGGAGGAAAGAGAGGGTTAAATTACATCTAAAATTGGAAACTAATTCAAATTACTACCATAAAGATAATGTCTGGGCTACTGTTTTTCTCGGTGGGATTCCTCTCAAATTTAACTATCCAAATGTTGAGTGTCTAGACATCTCTACAGTCCTCAGGCAACAGACAGAAACAGGTTCCTCAGTGATTCACTCCACCTACCTTAGATAATTATCTTAGGGTAGGATGATTTGCCCTCTGGGGATGCCAGTCCATGGGCCTCCATAGGCCTGTACAAGGTGTCTAGACTACTAATTTTCAGATGTCTGAAGATAAATTAAATTCAGCTAAATCACCTGGCCATATCACACTGAAATAAAACTTGCCATAATTGCATATTAACACATAATTGCAGTACATACAAATTGTGTGCTGTCCCAGTGCTCTACCATTAGGTACCTCCATGGTCTGGTAGCTGCTGAAGATGCAGCACAACTGTCCCTGAAATGGGCTTGCATCAGTAGATGCCTGTTGGCCCAGCAAAACCTACATCTAGAAGGTCTGAGTAAGAAATCTTGACACGTAGTTAAAGACTGGTTTGGTTTTACTTGTTTTTCCAGTCTTGTGTCTCTGAGGGACCGTGCTTCAGACAGTCAAAACTGACACTGCAATGACAAGGACTAAACATTTTTCTAAGATACCACACCAACCAACAAAAAAAAACACAACAAAAAACCCCAAACCAAGCTCAACTCAACTCCAAAACACCAAAGAATGTTAGTGGTTTTTATTGTTCTTGCAGGTGGAGTTCAGAGAAAGCACCAAGTAAAAGAAGAACCAGGATCAAATAAGCTGGCATTACTAAATACAGAAGCTTGATGCTCTGTCTCTCAGGTACAACTGTTTTAAACAAAAGCATTTCCTGTGAAGTAGACTGTAGGTAAGTAAATCTTCTAATCTCACAAAAATCATCAGATCAATACCTTTTAATTAAGAAACTTACTTTTCTTTACATTTACAATTGTCCTCCCTTGATTCTCTCAGCTGGATTTTCATCTTTTCATGCACTACACGACTGGTCTGTAACCTTCAGGGATACTCTGTGCAACTCCAGCTTGCTTTGAGAAGAATTCTTTTCCGCTTGACATTAATGGTGGCTACAGTTGCCTTAACTAAAAGGACAAAAGGGTTATCTTTCACATCTCTAAACTTCACAGGTTAATATGAAGTTTATTCAGTCATCAAATTACTGTTTTTGTTAATAAAATAAAAAAGCTTGTCAAGTATCACGTTTGTAAACATCATTCCCCAGCCTAAGTGCAGATTGACCATCTTAACTACGAGGGGCTACAGCACTCCCTGCCTCACAAGGCAGCGCACACACCCGCTCACGGGAAAGGGAAGAAGCTCAACCACTGCCTGCCTCTAACCTCCTCCTGCCCTCACCCCCTTAACAGAGAAACTGAAGTCAAATCCTGCTCACAGTGTTGATTTTTTCATTGGTTGGTTTTGGTTTTTTGTTTCAGTAAGTATCTCATGAGCTACTTGGAGCTTATACAAGAAAGTATATTCCACCTGTTGATCAAAATTGTCATTCCCACTAGACAGGTGAAAATCTGAAGGATTTCTGCTTTCAGAAAAAGAAATCTGCTGTCTGTGGAATAACCAGCCTTGCTACACCTTTTCTCCTATACCCCAAAAATTACAACTCCAGCTCATTTTAGTCCTATCAGATTTACTACTTCTTAAAAATACACTATAAAAATGCATCCCCTTAACTATTACTAGAAGTGACATCTGCATTTGTAGCAATTAACAGCGTCGTAAGAGAGTTGAGCAGCGAGTTCACAGCAAAATTAAATCAAAGTGGAAGGCAGGGGGAAGGATACAATGTATTCAGAAAGGTCTGTAAGTCTAAGGATGTACAGTCACAAGACTGCATCTCCTGCAGTTCTGATTCACCGATCATGATAGCACCCGTGAGCTTGTAGGTGTGTCTCACAAAGCTTCTCCAGATAACCCACCTAACAGAATTTATCTCAGGATCTACCAGCTCTTTAAAAGTAAGGTATTCTTGATGTGAAGACTACACCTTCCTGTTCAGCTGTAAGTTTTGTTCTTTTAAACTGACTACCTTATGATGGCTTTAAAAGGAAAAAAGCCTCTTTTTCTTGACGTTGCTGCTCCTGGTCACCAGCTTCTGCCCAGAATTTCTCTGCCTCTGCTAAAGCCAGAGACACCTCCACTAAGTGTGAAGCACAAATTTCCTTTCTGCTGGGAAGCATATAGCTCTAGTCTCGGCTCTCAAGAGCTCCAAAAGATGAAAAGAACACGAGAAGCACAACTCAAAAGCTAAGAAGGAGCTTCCTAAATAGCTGTCGAGTTTGGTCCCTTCTACAGGAAATCCTGAAACCCCCCCATTTTTTCTGAAACATGTCTGTCAGTGCCCCTCTCAGGGAACCCTTGTACTAGCTACCTCGGAACTGACTCAGGGCACTGGTACTACCTCAGGTACCAGATAAGGGTTTAGTATGCCTCAGGCACCCAGAACCTACCTTCTTTTTCCCCTACCCCCTAGAAAAGCTAACTACAGCATGACAATTGTGTCAGAGTAAGCGAGCTGTCAGGCTTACAAGCTGCTCACACCCTGACACACGCTTGGGTCTTACAGAGGTTGCTTTTGGGGGTTTTTGTTCTGCATTCTTTCCCCTCCCATGATTAATTTGTGGTTTGTGGTTTTCTTGTTGGTTTGGGGGGGGGGGGGGGGTGTTTTTGTTGGTGTGATTTTTAGTGGTTTTGTTGTTGCTTTGGCTTTTTTAAGTCATCATGGTAAGTTTCCATGTGATTATTTGGCAACCTCAGTGATTGTGCAACTACAAGCCAAGCCTGTGCTAAAGCTTTGCAGGGTGTATTAATTGCCTACAGAAAGTATTCTGTAAAAGCAAAGCAGCTCTGGAGCAGTTTACTTAAGACAGGAATTGGATCAAGGCCTGTCTGGCCCAAAACATAGCTCTTCAACACAAGAGATCAGCACTGAAGATTAGTGTTTAGCAATAAAGCCTTAATTCTCTAAGACAATTCTGGCCCTAATTTTTTAGCAAGTCATAGTGTTGGCCAGGAATTAAACCTTTCCTAATAGTAAAATTATGTGTTTATATTCTTCTCTTTTTAAATTAAGCCATTCCAAACCAAAACCAGATCAATTGTGCTAGTCTTTCTACTACGAAGGAGGAGAAAGAGGCTGTTGTATGTGTTGGAGATAGTGTCCTATTATTAATCAAGCAACAATGGTTTCCCTTTTATAATCAAGGAGGATACAATTTATGCTCCCAAGGACCTTGCAGATCAGATAAAAAGGGTCTGATGTAAGAGGAGAGTGTCTTCTGGTGTTGAGTTAATGGCTAAAAAGGGTAAGTCACCTTTGAAACTCAGTGAAAAACATTGACCAATGTGTATTATTCTATTTTTGTTTTAAAGTGTTTTGGTTTTTTTTTTTTGCCACACTAGTTATTATAGATGCTTTCAATAGTCTAATTCAATATAGCAAAGAAAATGGTTCCAAACAGTACAACAGTTTAGCAAAACATGTTATTGTATTATTATTAAAAACATCAACCATAGAAGTTAAAGAAATAATAAACACTACTTTAAAATAGCAGCTGGAAATCTGAACAAGTTTAGGTTCCAGTAACTCAGTAAGAAATCATCCTGGCCCAAAGCAGTTTAAGTTCTATTCAAGCCACACAAAGGGATTGTTCCTCCACACCCAGGGATCAGTGAAGACATGCTAAGTGAAATTCAGGGCTCCTGCTGTACAATGTGCAGTCCACCTCTGTGCCCACCTCCTTGTCCACTGTGCTGTCTTACACATTTCTTAAGAGTAGCAGCAAAGACAAAAAGAGTGTGAAAAGAGTAAGAAACACCCCATTGCTTCAGCTGGAATAGAGAAATGCCAGTACAGGTAAGTCCTAATGTTTGTAGGCAATCGAGACCAAGACAGAGAGCAATTTTAAATTTGCAATTCTCTTTTCCTGAGCATCGTTTCTATGTAAATACTCTTGATCTTAGTAACCTCAGCCAGCTGAGGGGAGCTTTGGGTTCTCGGGGAAGCGCATCACAGATTGATTGAACTGGATGAATCAGCTTAGATCCACGATGCTGATATTCCCCAGCAGCTGAGGAAGGGGCTCAAGGCATGCTTTTCTCCACACAGTCCATTCCAACTGAGCTTTCCCTTTGGAACACACATCACTCGGTGGTAATGCTGCTGCTTGTACCCGGAGGTATCTCTGGACCCACAGCAGAGTCTGCTCTTACGTCTGAATTACTTTCTGGCTCTAGATTATGCCTTGTGTGATGTAATTTTTCTGGTTTTTTAAATGTGTATTTTGCTTGATTTTTCTGTTAAAATTTCCATTCTGTTTTACAGTTGGATAGATCAATAGCTCTTGCATATGTTCTGAAAAAAATATCCTTGCCCCTGCCCAGCTTAAAGACAACAGAAATTAAATGCTTATGGGCAAAGTGAATGGCTCTTTGGGCATTACCTGTGAATGACTGCAGAGAGAAAGCAAGCCCAAACAGGAGATCCACGTTAGAAGCAGAGAGGCCCCAAGTAAGTAGGTAACAAGACCATTAAAAAAACAAAAACAAAACCAAAAAAACCTATATTAAGCACTAATCTGACACTTTGTTTCTTTTTATTCCTTTCCTTCACCATTCCTTCCAGTAACACCATTTTGTTTACATGGCAACACCTAATTACCCTGTATCCATTACTCAGCTAATGCCTGGGAGGCTCTTTTGCCTTGCACAAACCATCAACAACCCGCAGACAAGGACGAGCTATGTGTTAAGACTCCTACCAATACATATTAATTCCCCTGATGCAGTGACCATAAACAAAAGAGATGCAGGAAGATGAGAGAGCCTGGGCTGCATGAATACTAGGTGGAAAACCCAGTGCATCCAGGTATTTGTCTAGGGAAATGCTTTTTACTGTCTAACCAGCACTGTCTTCATCTACAAGGTGCATTCATTAGAAACTCAGCTAAATTATAACAATCTAAAAGAGAGAAGATCTGACCAGAAGTAGCATCTCTGATATTGAGAGACAAATTCCAATTTCATCAGGAGAGTGAACAAGTTGAGTACCTCTGTTAGGAAGAACATCATCAAAAGCAGACAAGCATGCCCCAGAAGCAGTCTGTACCCACCACTAAGCACAAGTACTCTTAACAAGAATGTCCTTGCTGAAATTTACAACTAGGTATGATGGAGATTAAAAAAGTATGTGTTTAAACAACACCATGACAGCGTTGGGGGGCATCTCCAAACAGTCAGGTACAGAGACATGCATAAGCTAAGGATGATACATATTTAGAAGCAGCAATATGGACTCTTCAGCATCTACCATTTCAAATGGAGCTATAAGATTGAGTTTACCTGTTTTAAACTTTCCAATATGACATATTTTGCAGGCCAAATACTTAACTGGTCCCAAGCTCTGAAGGTAGCAGGGAAAGGAGGAGTTTTTGCTGAAGGGTAAAGGAAAAATTAAAAAGGGGAGGAGAACAAACTAGAGAGACACATCTATCTCTGACAATAAAAGAAGATTATTGCAGAAGAATAACATAACTATGATGAGTATTCTTAACTTCTCTAGTAGTTTTGGACAGAAGGGGGGGTGGGGAAGACATGTTACAAGCGGCATGACTATACAACTGTACCTAAACCACCTGTAGGTTCTGCCAAGGACAAAAAATCCTAAAGTTTCAAGTATTTCTAGTATAAACTGCACCAAGTTTGAGGAGATGTTGACTGAAAAAAAAAATTAGTGAGGATAGAAAGGCTACACATTTTCATTATACTTACTTGAATTTCTCTCCTATTCCTTAGACTGTGTCTCCAATTCAAATCCTCTTCTATAGAGCAACTACAGTTTTTAGCTAAATAACAAAAGACTATTATTAGAAGAGTGGTAAGTACTAGTAGCTGTGAGAAGACTATTTGGTTACATACACTCCTTCCCATTCATTTTGTCAGCTTCCTTTGTTACTCATGTGAATGCTGAATTTGTCCTTGCTGACTGCAGCATCAGCTGTCGGAACGTTTCCGGATAACTTCTTCATTCAAGATTCATTTACTGTGGGCTGGATACTACTGTCAAGCAAGCAGATCATCAGAGCACTACATCCTAAGAGCAAAGAAACTGCACAACAAAGCAGGGAGGAAACCTGTTTCAAAAAGCCTGCAAGCTTTAATACAAGATGTCAACAGTATTAATCAATCCCTAATGTAACACTTGAAGTATATGGAGGAAAAGACTGCTGTAACAAACACTGCTCTGAACAGTGAGATATTTAACATGGAAAGCGACTTACTCCCAGAAAGAAGGCCTTCCTTTCAAAAAGAACTGATAACATTTTAGCTCTAGTGCTTCTACCACAGGAGAACGTCCAAAACATTCCTTGGCAGCACATTCCCAAATATATTCCTGCACCTTGCTTCTGTGTGGATAGACTACTCTTGTAGTTAAATCAGAGTTAAATCAGCAGAAGCAGACATTCAGAAAGAGAACAAATCAATTGACATGCAGATGCCCTATTACTTAGTACTGACAGCTACTCCTTCTCACCAAGTACTGACCTGGAAATGTTTCTGAAAAACTTGAGTAGGTGGATTAAAAAAAAAAAAAACCCAGAAAAACCCCCCCCATATAACTATTTAGCAGTTTTAATTGTTCAAGTTACATTTGGACTGTTTGTTCTGTGAAGAGCCTAGTCTGTAACTTAAAACATATATAATTTCTGAATCAACTGCCCGTTAGCAGCAAACTCTACATGATCTTTCTCTAATGTATTCTCGCAAAGATGCCTCATGTGCAAGAGCACAACACTAAGGTGCAACAGACCTCAAGAGGAACAGCTCTTCTCAAACAGCCATGCAACTTGTTAGTGGATGCATAACAAACTAAATAAAACATTTCTATAGCAATGCAGTATTACACTAACTCCCTGTATTTATTCTGGAATAGATTACTGCTATAAATAAAGGAATTTGATAGCTACAAGCCAACCACCTACACCAGAAAGCAAGGAATGCTACCAAGAGGATGATGGCAACACTATTCCACCACCACACTTTCAAAAAGTATTAGAAAATATGAATTAAGCTAAAACACATCTTTCTCTCCAATTACAGCAACATGTGACTTTATATATCACCTTAATCTTCCCACCAACCCTCCTAATCAAAGGAAAGAAGAAAACCTGTTTTTTGTTTTCCCTTTTGCTCAGTAAAAGCAGGACAGAGAAGCAAAAGCATCCCCTGTCCCCTTTCTTCCCCTGCTGACTGGCCTCTTGAAAATCATGCATTTTAAGCCCTTTCAAGTCGTAACTCTTCTTACAAGCCTCCTTTCTGACTGTAGAAAGCCAAAAGTGCACTTAACTCCTCAGACAGTAGAGGTACAGAAAACCCTTTTATTTTACACTTACTGAAAATATTTCTCTCCACCTGGATGGCAGATCTGAAGATCCACTCAGCACTTCATCTAGAGCTAAGTTTTACCTAGAGAAAATATATTTTGCTACATACAGCACCAAACCAGGACCTTCAGACCTTTCTTAAGAAAGATACAATTAATAATGTGATAGAGGTGGCTATGAGAGGAGTGGAGATTTATTTGAGGCAGAAAAAAGCTTCTAAGATTCCAGAGGAACTGCTGTACATTTTCACTTTCCTTTCTTTTCTTAGAAGCTAATTACTCTGTGCCATTGCTGACAGTGCTCTATTTGTTTCACCTTGCACATACTCATTTCTTATTTGCATTAATTTCCTTACACTTCAGTTTCATAACTGAAGCACCATGACATCAAGTGTACATACCTCATCTATCCACTGCTTCCTTGTGATTCTGAAAGAGGTGAGCACTTGGGTCATGATTCTCTTGATAGGAGAATCATTTCCTAAAAGGGCCATGAGTTTTCCTGAAGTGCATGTTTTCAAAGCTATCTAGCTTCCAGACTTGGACTGTCGCAAATCTTCCACCTAAGTGACTATACCAACAAGAAGACTGAGTTAAGATTCAGTTTTGCTCTAATCCAACAAGCATGACAGCAGTTGTTCTACTCTGAATGTTACCAAGCATGTAAGTTTTAGGTAAGAAACTTGCTACCAAACTGAGACACAAAAGGAGAGATCTCAACTATTCTACATTCTGCTTTGTCTGTTACAGTTACCATAAAAAAACCCCTAATAAACACATGAAGAGAAAATAAATAAATAAATAAATAAACCCAAAACCCCAACCCACAAAAGAAAAAAACAACACCAAAAAACCAAACCAAACGATACACAATGAGAACAGCTAATGCTCACAGCAGACCAGAAATAGCAGCATGGGAAACTTAATTTTCAGTTAGTACTTGAAGTGAACTATCAGTAGTGACAACCTGGACCTTCTGAAAACAAAGTAACATAGTTTAGACTATGGTCTGTTAAAACCAGTAGTGATACACTATCCAGGTCTATATAATCTCTTAGCAAATTCTTAACATGGAACTTGACCAATGAAAAAAGTCCTTAAAAAAAAAAATTCTGGACTGGTACAAAATATTGGTTTTTTCAGACCTGCAGAGAGAAATGGGATTCACTTTAGCCTACAACACAGCAATTCTTTATTGTTGTTCCTGAACACATTATATAAAAGGACTTAATTCCAAAAGTCACGCACTTAGGCTAAAATGATGTTAATACTACCTCCTCAAAGCAGATTCCTTTGTCAAATTTAACAGTTTCACATTTTCTGCTTATACCTTTTAAGGGGCAAAATAAATCAGTCCAAACAAATAAGCAGGAAGAGTTTATTGTAACACTGGTGGCTTTACCTTTCCCAAGTAAGACGGAGTTCACTAAATTTTTTTTACCTGTCCATTTAAATATTTTCTCTATATTTGCATCATTACTTTATAAAATTTCTTTAGTGTCTGCATATTTTCACCCGATTCAACACAAAAACAGAAGGAAAAGAACAAACTCTTTGAAACATCGGGAGTTGCATCATGGCAAATGTATTCTTTAATAGAAAGTAAGAAAAAACCTCCCTACTGACCTTTACTTAAAATGAGAAAAAAGATAAATATCCACAGCTCTGTTTCATTTGGTAGGATTTTAAGATCCATTCATGCATGTATAAGCACAGAACACACAGTTTTAGCCACACTGGAACCACCTAAAGAAAGATTTTATGTTCCATAGTTTTTATGTGCATTCCATCCTTGGTGCGCTGCTTATAGCACAGCGATTCTGTTCTTCATCTACAGCAGTTTCAGTTTAAGAATACACCATAAGCCAACTTAAAGAAACATCCATTAGTTGCTAATAAAAAGAATCACAGGAAGGTCTCACAACAGTTTACTAAAACATTAGGGTTTTTTTTTAAATCACAGTTTTCAAATATAAAAATTGGATTTTCCCCATAACTGAAATGTATGTACATGAACATTTTAAAAAGATGATCTGTAATTCGGATCTAATCACTGTCGTCTGAACCACCTTCAGACCCCTCATCGTTGGATCCTTCTGGTTCAGATTCGTTACCAGATCCTTTGCCAGAGCCCTCGTTGTCAGATCCCCTCTCAGAATCTCTTTCTGAGTCAGCACTGCGAGAAGCTGGGCGAGACTCGTTTTCTGAGCCACCAGAACGACTTCTTCCTGACTGTACAGACTCATTGTCAGACTGTTCCGAATCTGACCGCCTCCTTTTTCTAGCTGACCTGTCACTGTCCGAATCTTCCTCAGATGGGTGGACAATTGACCTCCTCGGGCTACCTGCCTCACTACCAGATTTGTTTCTGTTATCAGAATCGCTATCAGAAATAATGCGTTTACTGTGCTGCTGTTCCCCATCATCCGAATCACTGTTGCTATTCCTAGCATGTCTGCAAGGGGGAAACAAAAAAAGACAGGATTAGAAGGTGCTATCCTTAGCTTAAAAATAAAATGAGATATCAGGATATCAGTTATGCTAGCGTTACCAGAATGAGATGAGGGAGTAGAATTAATTTGCAATGGAAAGTGATGTTGTGAGTACAATGAAAGGCTTCTCATTATCTTCACATTATCTCATTATTATTAACACTACAGTTTCTCTTGAAAGCACGCATTGAAACATCAGTACATACTAAGTTAATTAAGGTTCTTACCCATCATCAGCAATTTTAAGTTTATCCTCATCAGAAGAATCATCACTTGATGAAATGATGGCTTTTGATTTGATCTTTCCTTTCATTGAAGGAGGCAGACGTTCTGGTTTGGGCTGTAGAGAGATGAAACAAAGGGTTGTTTGTTCATACGGCTGGTTAAAGCACAGTGTTTGAATGCAGAAACTCAGTCAAAAAACCAGACATGCTTTAGAAAACTTTTCCATTAATTATCACTTAATTCTAGATGGCTTTGGAAATATCCTTTTCATCCTTGAAGCCGAAACAGGGCTAAAAATAAGTGTAAAGGCAGTTTGCTACAGGACAAATATTAATCTCTCCTGACTAGGGTAATGCTGAACTCCAAATGCATATTTGGAAAGTTTATTTAGAGTTTAACTTACAGCCTTCTTTTTCTCTGCTTTGGGTGGACGTCGTTTTTTAGGTCTTGGACCATTTTCATGTTCTTCATCATCGCTCCCCTCATCTGCCTTCTGGGGTCTTAAACAGAAACATATTTGACATAAGGTAAAGCATAACATTGCAAAAAAACCTTAACCCAGGCAAAACTATCAGTCTCAAGAAGTGTCCAGTTTATCATACTTCTTTTGTAGAGTGTCTGTGGAAATAAAAATTAATCATCTCACCTCTTGACAATGGTTCATTTTTATGTATATCCTCATGCATAATGTTTTGAAAAGCCATAGTATCTCCCAGGGAAATCGAACATTCAAGTATCAGTTACCTCCTCCTCTTCTTCTTCTTTCTCTCACCCTCCTCTTCTTCCCCATCTTGTTCACTACCACTGCCCTTCCTCTTCTTTTTCTTTCTAGACACAGGCAGATCTTCATCACTGTCATCATTGACAAACTCATCAAATTCCCCTGCTCCTTTCTTGGACCGCTACAATAAACAAAAGCCACACAGTACAGACTGTTATTGACACTCCAGCTAGAGAGCTACCAAAAAACAATTCCAAATAGAAACTTGATCTGAACACGTTTTTTGAAGACATGAAAATACAGACCTTCTTATGACAGCTTTCTTGTAATCTCTAGATTCATATCCTTTAGAAACTGATTTCCAATTTGAAAGTAATAAGACAAGCCTCTCCTACTATTTTAACAGTTGAACAGAACAGATTTTGGTGATGCCACCATGCTTGGAACTTTTCAGTAACTTCCAACTTTTACATTTGGGTATTAAACCTGTGCAGTTTCACTCAGTAGAGCCTAAAAGCCTGAAATTAAAATCCTGTGCTACTGCAAAAGACTATATATGAAAAGGGAAAATGAAGAAGACTTAAATCAAACAATAAAAGGGGGGGGAATAAAGAAACCAACCAACCAACAGTAAGGGGGGGGAAAAAAAAAAAAAAAAAAAAAAAAAAAAA